>JAOTRH010030756.1:0-21099 GCA_034768845.1 Heliamphora exappendiculata | reverse complement strand
TTAAGTTTCTAAAACAACCCCCACACCCCCCCCCCCCCCACAATAAAAGAAATTCCAAAAAAGAAAAAGAAAAATCATAAAACGAGCCACCCCAGTAGCTAGGCTTAATAAGTTTTTCAGTTTCTCGATTACCCTACATGGAATTAATAAATTCTTCTGTTAGTTTCTTATTTTTCATATCTTTTGGTTTTTTGGGGCCATTTTTGTCACCGGAGGACATCTTGTTGTTTTGGATGGTATTTCAATTCTTACAGCACAGTTAGACATTATTTTCTTCTTTTTTCAGGCTAAACACCTTCCATCATGCTGGACGTGCAGAAATGAATGTGACACTTGGCATTCCTCGTTTACAAGAGATTTTGATGACTGCTTCAAATGATATTAAGACTCCAATAATGACGTGCCCATTGCTAATGGGGAAGTTGAAGTGAGTTCTTACATCCTTGTTGAAACTATTCGTAGAAAGGGTAAAGTTCCTTCTTTATTGTGCATTTGTTGGATGAGGGCATCAGAACTTCTGTACCGAAGAAAAAAGGGAGAAACAAAAGATACAAATGCTAACACAACCAGAATAATAGTGATATAAGGTTTCAGGATTGTTAACAGTAACATGTTGAAATCCTTACCTCTAAAAATATGGAGATAATAGTGGTAACCAACATATACTAATAATATGTGCAATTATGGAGAAAACATAAGGTTTATAGTGATCTTTTGCAAGATAATTCTTTGTAAGGGTCTGCAGAGAGAAAAACACAGGAAGGCCTGCGGTTGGGCTGGCGAGTTTCTCTCTCTTCATTTGTGATTGAATTCATTGAATAGATTTCTTTCATAAGGAGCATTGCTGTCATATCATATGTAATTTTCCGCATTATCAGGCCTTTTACTGTTAAGTTGATGAGACAATATGATAAATAATTACCATTGCATTCAGAAACAGCTTGAAAATGGAGACGTTGGCGATGAACTGGGCCATTTAAAAAGAGGCCTTATAAATTTTCATACTTTCAAACTTCAAGAAAAGTCTGTATAGAAATCTGAAGGATACAAATTATCTTGTTGCTTCACATTCACCTTCATATTTCATCAATATCCAATTTACAACTGAAATAACACCAAACAAAACCAAAAGCTATAATCTCAAAACAAAACGAAAAGTATAGCATTTCTTTTTAAATGTACAATATTTCTAATCCATATAGTCAAATACTTTCGAGGAGGCACTTTTATAAAATACCACAAATCAAAGAAAAAACATAAAAAAATTAATACAACGAAAACTAAGAAAAATTGGCAGCGAATTCACCGAGCCACGAGTTTTAGTGAGGGCTCTGATGGCTAAAGCTTCAATTCTAGTA
This sequence comes from Heliamphora exappendiculata, assembly GCA_034768845.1. NCBI lineage: Eukaryota > Viridiplantae > Streptophyta > Magnoliopsida > Ericales > Sarraceniaceae > Heliamphora > Heliamphora exappendiculata. The sequence continues at coordinate 19,741 of JAOTRH010030756.1, read as the reverse complement.
TAACCAATCCAAACCAAATCAAACTAAGTTGTTGTCCTAATTAATTTAGGTCGGTTATATGATTTTTTTTACACGATTCTACTCTGTTAAGGGCCATATTTTCAGTTAGTTTCAATTTAGAATTTTTTTTGCATTGGAACTTGTGCTGAAAGTATGAAGCTCGGCTACTTCGGAAATAGTGCTGTACACGCACCGGGTACACACTGGGTACGGGTACGGCACTGATACAGTACCGGTACGTACTAGGTACAGCAAAAAAGTGCCATGTACTTTTCCAGTTGTTGGGTAGGGCACCAATACGTTTTGGGTACGCCAACGGTACGTTTTGAGTATGGTAGTGGTATGTTTTGGGTACGTGAATGAATATATTAAGACTTATACGAAACTTTTAAAAATTAAAAAAATATTAGAGTAAATGATATGTTCTCTCTTTTAATATAAAGATAAATTTCAATATTAAAAAACATGATTTAGATTCTTTAATTTAATAAAAATACTAAAATTTTGAATTTGTGTGAGAAAATACGTTTTCTGAGACTTTCACTTCGAGTTTGCGACTGCAGAAAACTATTTTCAACTAATACGGTTGCCATAGCAATTATCGTTTAGCCCAACAAGTATTCGCCATTTATAGTCCCAACTAGCAATTGCCAAAAACATAGTTTTGAGACGACAATGTTTATATGATCTAACATTTATTTTTTTCTCTCATAAGCAAAAATTAATTTTGTATTTAGCATATATATAATATAATGCTAAAATGTACAAAAAATAAATAAATTTACCGCGGTACCACAGGCGTACCGTACCCAATGTTTTTAAATTTCATCGTACCGGTGTACACGTACTTTACCGTACCCGTATCACATACCCGATCCCGTGCTTCATAGGCTGAAACATTTGTTGCGGCTTCTGCTTTTCGCTTATGGGCCAAAAATAACTTTAAAAAGCTGATTCTTGAGAAGCTACATTTCGGTGCTTTTGGATTCTACTTTTCAATAATCAATTTTTACCCTATGTTAAGCCTCAACGCACCCTATTGGTGTTCACTTACCATAGAATTGTTGTAGGAAGGGAGAAATGCTTATTGGAAATTTGAAGTTCTGAATTGTTACACTATTGCCTTGGACCGTCGAATTCTTATTAACATAAATATGCAATTGACTTTGTTGTTACAAGTTGTGGCGTACCTGCATCTCTGTGTGTGTGTGTGTACATAACAGATGCCAACTCTTATTCTGATTGGTTACACTATTGTTTGAGACCGTCGAATTCTTATTAACATAAATATGTAATTGACTTTGTTGTTATGAGTTGTGACATACCTCTCTCTCTCTCTCTCTCTCTCTCTCTCTCATTGTGTGTGTGTTTTATGGCAGGAAGGATGCTGAACGCCTTGTGATAAAACTGAAGAAGGTCACTGTCGCAGATATAATAGAGAGCATAGAAGTTAGTGTTTTGCCAGTATCCATTGATAATCACCAAATATCCAGAACTTACAAGCTTAAGATGAAGCTCTCTGAATCTCAACTTTCTTCATTCAAAGACTTTGCGGAAACCCTAGAAGTTTTCTTTATGAGAGAACTGGAAGACGCAATACAAAACCATTTGGTTTTGCTCTCCAGAATCAGTGGCATCAAAAACTATATGCCAGATTCACTATCAACGGAATCACATGGGACGGATGAGGATGATATCAACAGAGTAGGAGAGGAGGAAGATGAAGAAGATGATGATGAAAGGGCAGATGATCTAGGCTTGGACGCAGCAAAAAGAAAACGTCAAGCTACAGATGAGATGGATTATGATGATGGTTCTGAAGACGAAGCCAATGATGGGGAACAATTGGATGAACTTGGAAAAGAAACTGATCATCAATCCGAAACCGAAGAGGAGGGTGGGGAGGATGGTGAAATTGGGGCATTTGGTATTGAAGATGAAGCCTCTGAAGTGCCAGATGAGCACGCACTTGCCTCGAAGGCTAAATTGCGGGACAGAAAAACCAAATCAAATGTGAAAGGAAAGGGGAAGGTCAGAGCAAAACTGATCAAAAAGGATTCTGATAGGGCAATCTTCATTTCCGTAAAGGGATTCGACTTTGAGGTTCATTTCAGGTTTACCAATGAGCCTCATATTTTGCTGGGTCAGGTATGTTTTTCTATCTACGCATTTGTCTATCTATATGAATCATCTTCAGTATGCAACAAAATAAATGTAATTCTTTTTTAGATAAACAGTGTTCCCTTTTCTGGCCCCATTTGGTGGTTTGCAAACTTTGTTTCGTCCCTCTTTTTTGCAGTTTTACTTTATTTTGAGGTCCAGTTTACCAGGGGACAAGAAAAGGGGAGGGGAGAGGGTTGGTGATCATGTCATGATAAGTATGGGTCTGTTTTAATACGGTTGTCTCTATAGCTTTGATTGGATACTCCACTTTCTACCTCCAAATTGGCTGTAATGTGTAGGGGTTGATTTGATGCATTTTGACCTTTTACCTAAGCGGACCGGATACCTTAGGCTTGAAGTGTGATATATCATTTCCCAAAAAGCTAAAAAGATGTAATTTATCAGTAAAACATGTATTTTAGACGAGTGCTGGTATTGCTCAACATCTACTAGGATTTTTTAACATCTCGCCGGATTTGCTTTCTTGTACCCCTGTTTTGGATGCATTCTATAACCTGCCTTTCCGATTTTCCTTTTGGGAAAATTCTGAAACAATCACTGAACTATGAACTTAATATCTCTTAAACACTTAAGCTTTTAATTGATTTTATCAATTAAGTACCTAAATAATTCAATTCGAATAAATTAACACCCTGGCATCAAACATCTTTAAAAATGGAAGAAACTAGCTGAGGTGGCAAAATGTGGATTTAATCTTCAGTTGCCACGTCCGTTGATTCTGTCCATTTTTATGGCGTTTGAGGCATGAGTATATTGAAATCGAATTGTTTAGATACCCAATTGATAAAATTAAAAGTTGAGTTTGGTAGACATTGAGTACAGATTCAGGGAGTATTTTGCTGGTTTACCTTCCTTTCTTTCTTTCTTTCTTTTATTTTTAAGAAAATCTGTCTTTATATTTTTTTTCTCCCTGAGCTGTTTGTGCTTTTCTCGTGATGACTATGTAGATTGCTCAAAAGACTGCCAAGAAGGTTCGTCTCAGGAGCTCGGGGAAGCTCGATGCATGTCAAGCAGTTAAATCTGAGAAAAACGATCAAGTTCTTTGGAGAGAGGATGGCGGCAAAGCTGATACTCCTGCAGAGAAGAAAGATAAAGACCCAGATAAAAAGCCGGAACCTTTGGCTCTAAAGGCAGCTGGAGTTGATTTCTTGGCACTTTGGGAATTCGAAGAAGATCTTGACGTGACGCGCATATATTCCAACAATATTCATGCAATTCTAAGCACATACGGAGTAGAAGCAGCCCGGGAAACCATCATAAGAGAGGTGAAAAACGTTTTTAGCAACTACGGTGTGGAAATTGATTATCGGCACCTAAGTCTGATCGCTGAGTTTATGACCCACTCGGGCGGGTACCGGCCGATGACCCGACACGGGGGCATAGCAGGGTCGATTTCTCCTTTCCTGAAAATGTCTTTTGAAACTGCTTCGAAGTTCATTGTTGAAGCCGCATCGCATGGAATGAAAGATAACTTGGAAAGCCCGTCTGCGAGGATCATTCTCGGGTTGCCAGTGAAGATGGGTACTGGTTGTTTTGACCTAATGCAGAAACTAGAGATCTGATGTACAGTATGTCAGTTTTTATTTATTTATTTTTATTAGCTTTGGATAAAATTATCCATTAGGGTTTCTTTTTTGTGCAACTTGATCACATGAGGGAGAGTAGAAGCATTAGCGGTTCCAGTGGTGGTGTAACTGTTGCCCAAGGATGTCTTTTTCACTATAGTGTTTTTGGAATATACAAAACTTTGGTTTTGTAAATTGAATGGTTGCTTTTGCAACCTTGTGATTTTGGCGAATTATAAGTTGCCATATCTAGTGAATGGTTATCTTTAAAAGTGGAAGTGATCAAACTTTTAACTTTACTCACTAAATAGTGCTGAGTATTTTCAGGTCTTTCAGTGGGTATTGGAAGAAGCTACAGGTATTATAACAAAAATCACATAATTAGAACCTATTTGGAATGTCTAAAAAGTTTGGTTATTTAGAAGTTTAGAGCCTATTTGGAATGTCTAAAAAGTTTGGTTATTTAGAAGTTCAGTTTTCTTTTTTTGGAAAAAAACAAGAAAAAAAAGTTGCATTGTTTAGGGTAGTTTTTTTTATTTTTTTTTATTTTTTATTTTTAAGTTGAAATATTAAACATGCCATATTTTTTACTTTTCACTTTTAGTTTGTAGTATTTGGAATAATTTTTGACATTTTATTTTTTAGGAGTAGATTTAACTTCTTTATTAAAGTAGTCGTTATCTTATTCAATAAAAAAATGGATTATTTGGGATGTGAATAGGCCTATTATTCTTAGACTTTTTTTTAAAATTATTTTGCTGCATACTGAGTTTTTCATAATGTCAAATAGTGCAGTTTAAAAGTTATTTTTTAAGCAAAAAAATCAAGTGATTCCAAACAGGACTTTAGCCTCCGTTTGAGATAGATTTATTTTTATACATTTTTTTAAGTAATTTGTTAAGAAAATTAGCCTGAATGATAGATTGCTTGCTTTCATTACGAGGAATGAAAGTACTAAAACATATACAGAAATTTTACAAATTAAATAAAACAAAAAATGTCACATCAGGACCTTAAAATGATTTTTTTTAATAAAAAATTTGATGAACTTTTTAAATTTTTGTATAAAGGACATTTTAAGACACTTCTTGTCACAAAAAAATTGAATACGTAAAAATTAATAAAAAATTTTATTAATTTTTATAGATTTAATTTCTCGTATTCAATTAACAAAAATCTTAGATTTGAAAAAAAAAAAAACACACTTATAACACCAGAAGCTTGAAAATGAAACAACAGTTCTCAATACTTGGATTTGAAGCAATGCATGTCCTATGCGCAAATTAGAAAAAAATTGATAGAGTCAGGTAAATTTGTTCAGACCAATAGGAAATCGTACAGTTTGTTTTGATTTTTTTGATAAATAATTTGCTTTCGATTGTAAATAATTAGGAATTATTTTTTATCGTTAGGTTTATAAATTAACCTTAAAAGAATTGTATGAAACCGATCTGATCTATTATCTACTTTTATTATATTAATATTATATTATGTGTCATATATAAATAAAAAGTCAAAATTCACTTTTACATATATTTTTCTTTATTTCTTCTCTTATATATATTATAATTTCTTGTTTTTTTTTCTCATAACATTGTAATATTATATAGTTCATAAATCATTTGTAATCAATGAAAAAAAATAATAAAATAACAAATGAATAAAATTAATGCATAAGTTATAAGTGCAAGAATCTCTCTTTGTCATATTATAAAACAAGTGATAAAATAAAATATAAGTTAAAGTAATATAAAGAAAAAAAGCATAAGTTTTTTTTAAAAAAATCAAATAAATTCAATTTTTTAAATATAAAATAAGTAATAAAAATACTTAGTCTTGGAATCATGGGCCCAATTCAGAATCGAACTGTTTTTTATTCGTTTGATTTGATTTAATTTCATGACATATACGGTTCGATTTCAATTTTTAACTCTTGAAATTGTACATAACAATTTAAGTTTTAATTTAACTTCAAATTAAATTAAATCAACCCAAAGCGAATAGAAAAACTCCCATGAGAGAGAATTTTGTAGAAATGAGATTAGGATGTTGTTGCCAGTCCATTGTATGTATAGTCAGCCCATTATATTAAAAGCCCATACAAGTCCTCTAGAAGACTAATACAAACTAGATCCCAAAATGCCAGGATGTGAATTTAGTTCCCTTGCGCCTTGTTTGGGAACAACATACTTTTTGACTTTGTCTTTTCCGTAGCTTTATGCCACTTCTTTATTGATTTTTTTTATAAGATTGAGGCCTCGTTTGGCTCTCGGGTTTAAATCAGGCTAGAAATCGATTGGTTTAAAGCCTAAATAAATTTTTTTATCTCGATTGTCGGTTCTAGCTTTTAGTCTTTTCACTTATTCGCTTTTAGTCTTTTTTTTAATTATTATTATTTCTTACTAACCTAACATATTTTTAAGTATTTTTAAAAACGCCAAAACTTTATTATAATTTTCATAAAAAATTATATAGTTGAGATATGTCAAACATAATTCATATTGAATATAAAATTATGTGAATTTTTTTTTATAATAACATTTTTTTGACTTAAGATTTTTTGGCCTTATTGACTTGTTACTTTTTGGCTGAAAGTTACTTTAAGCAAAAACTTATTACTTTATTACTTTTTAGCTGTAAGTGAACTTTAAAATTCACTAAACAAAATTTTTATTTATTTAGCTTAAAATGAGTTAAAATAAAAAATGACTTAAAATTAAGTTACCGAAAAATGACTAAGAAGATTTTTTCTTTTTCAGATTGACGGCTATAGAGTTTTGTTTGTTTAGTAGTTTTACTTGTTTTTTCTTTTCAATGGTACTTTTGTATTTTTAATTGACTTGTTACTCTAACTACAAATATATTGTAGTTGAAGACAATTTCGATATAATTCTTATTATAGTTTATAGGAAAACAATCGCTATGGTCGTGAATGTAATTATATTCGAATAAACTACTCAAATTTTGTGTTTTGTATTTGTATTTTTTAGATTTTATTTTTATTCCTTTCTCATTAATAAGCATTACTATTGACCTTTTGTAGTTCTTTATTTTTTTCGAATTTTACATATTCGAGAGTTTCGTGCACCGAACTATTTTTCTTACTATTAGTTTGTAATATTTTAAATGAATAATTTTACATTTTTATACCAACATTAAGATTTGTAAATAAAAAAAATTAAAAGTAGACTTCTTGAAATTTCTTTTGGTACAATTAAACTTGCTTTTAACTCTTTTTATATAATAAAATTCAAAAAAATAACTTTTAAATTACTTACCAAACAAAGCCTTAATTTACAAAAGGACTAAAACAAGAGAGAAAAAGAAGAGAGGGGGTAGTTATGCATTTAATTATTTAACAAATACATAAAACAAATTTGATGATATCAAGTCTTTATATAAACAGTGACTCCCAACAGTTGTGTCCTTGGATGTTGCACTGAATCCTGCCTGCCATAGTACTCCCAATGGGCCCTCAGATTTTTATTTTTTTATTTTTAAATTTTTTTTGTCATGCAATCACAAAATTTATTTTCCTTACAACTGAGTGTCAGATTTTGGTAACCGTTCCATCAAAATGGGTCCAACTTTCCTTAATTGGTCAGATTTGATCAAAGTATAGGTTTTGCTAATTAATAAGAATTACTATAAGTTGACAAAAATAGTAAATTGTTAACGGTAAGTGTTTATTTACCGCGTAGTGGATGGCGATTGGCATTTTTTGATTAATTTACAGTATAATTGTTTAATACGTACTAAATGAGTAAAATACTTTGAATAAAATACATTTAGCTGTAATTTAAAATATTTCTTCATACTTGTTTAAAATAAATTCAAGAAAATTATCTCTTATTGTAGTGACAGGTTCACATATTGCTTCTCATCATCGTCTTACTATTGCCTCCCCTTTTTAGTATATTTGACAAAGTCTTAAATTTTCAATTGGATTATTGTTTTTCTCATGTGTTTGCTATTGTTATTTGTAAAAGAATGAACTGATGAATATGATTCAAGAGACTTTACAGATGCAAAAAATATGTGCATTTAGAAACCCTTCCAAAAAATAGAATGAGTCTTTTAACATATATATTAAATTAAGAAGCCACTAATTATTTTATTAAGAGTGCATTTGAAGGTTATTCTTAATAGGTAGAATGAAAACTATAAATTTTGAAAGAAAGAATTAACTAAATTTACTAAGGGCATGTTTTAAAATATTTTTAATATTTATAAGTAAAAGTGGGTATACAAAACTTGAGGGGGACACGCTTGGCCTTCATTGGATTTGTCACCATAAGTGATTTATTTTTGTGTTCCACTTACCCAACAAAGACAAACCAACATTGTTTTATTCGGAATATTTTTCGCAACATCATTGGGTGGGAACACCGTGTAGGTAATGTTACATAGTGTACTGGGACAATTAAATAATTATTTTTATATTTAGATGCCACATGATGTGTCATCTGAAGTTTTTGGTGATCTTATTGGTGTAAGATCTTTAAAGCTTTTCAAGGTCTCCTTGCTCAGGATTCAACCCAATCTGTAAGGGTAGTGAGCAGTTCTTTAGGAACGATCCATTTGGCTGAATACTTATACCATTAAGTATCAAACGAAATATGTGGAAAAGAAATAAATGGTAAATTCATAAAATGAGATAAAGACTATATAAGAAATTTCATATCATTTGGTATATACTCTTTTTATAATTTGGCTATAAAGTTTTTATTGGCCTATGTCTCTCTCAAACTAGAAATAACAATGGATCGATAGCAAAGGCGGGGGCTGGACGCGATATCTTAATTATCTCTTGCTCGCATTTTATTAGGTCAGAGCATAATGAGGTATGCCGAAAAAGTAGAGGGAGCAAAAATAATAATTTCTTTTGTCAACCTCATAAGAATATATGATATGAGAGTGAGAGAGAGAGAGAGAGAGATAGAGAGAGAGAGAGAGGATAATTTTGGCTCTAGTCCTAATTTATATAGTTATAAGAGGATTAGTCCCATCCAATAAGCCAAAATATCCTTAGCATTGTCAACGCATTGTTTATTTCCAGCCATGCCACTACTGTTTTTCCTTCGGCGTCGACCATTGTTTTGGTGCCTGACTCTGGCAACTTCTTCTCTGATGAAATTTATTAGTTTATCAGAAATTTATAACTTTAATAGAAATGTATCACTTTAATAGAATTTCTCATATAATTTCTCAGTTGATGTAAGAAATTTATTACTTTCACAGAAATTTATCACTTTAATAGAAATTTCAGTTTAACTTATGATAAATTTATCACATTAACAGATCGTCGGTTAATGCAACAAACTAGATCTGGTGGTCGGCGGTGGTGATGATGAGGAGGAGGAGCAACGACGGAGGTGGCGAAGAGGAGAAAGATGAAACGCGATGGTGGTGCAGTGAGATCTGGAATAGATCTGATGAGTGGAGGAGTAGTGGAGGAAGAGGATGAGTGGTTGGATGGAGGAGAAAGGGGCGGCGGCGGTTAGGGGCGGCAACGGTTAGGAGTAGGAGGATGATCAGTGACGAATGAACAGTGAAAGAGGGGGAGCGCCAGTGAAGGATGAGGAGCAATGACAGATGATCCATTGAAGTAGATCAAATGAGGAGCATCGATGTCGTTGGTGCTTCAGATTTGGATGGAGGAGGAGGGGCATCGTCGGTGGGGAGGAGGAGGAGGATTGGCAGAGGGGCGGTGTGGTGCCGAGATTTAGGGTTTTGTTTCAAAATAAAAATAGAAAATTCAAGAGTTATTTTATAAATATTTTAACATTTTGAAAATCAAAATTTTGAAAACCCTTTTTACGAAAAATAGAATTGCCACTTGATTTTTGAGAAAAATCAAAAAAAATAAAAATGAACTACTGATCTTTAAAACGTTTAATTAGAGAAAACAATGGTTCCATGGTTAAGATACGAATCAGAGAAGGTGTTAGGCGCCCCGTTTGTCCAACCGCAAGGGTTAGTCTCTACTAATCATTATTGGTTCTTCAATTATATTTCTTAAATTAATGCGAATATAAAAAATAGGAGTAAAAAGAGAACATCCAAAATTAAATAATAAAAATATATAGTATGTGTATCTAGAATGCCAAACAAAGAATAATAAGAAATTCTAGATCCTAAGGCATGCAAATTCTAGCTAAGAAATACATGGAACAAGCAGCATACGATATACAAAGTATGTCATCATTTAAGTGAAACTAGTAAACCCTAATTATGTCAAAATTAAACTAAGCATAACATGGATTTTAATGAAATAGAAATAAATCTAAGGATTTCAGAGCCTTAAACATGCTGATCTATGTTTCGAATTGCATACTAGTAATCAACAGAATACTGTAAAAGCATAATTAAGCTACTGGAATAGAATTAAACTACTGAAATGAAACAAAGGTGGCGACCGTAACATATAGATGTTACGCAAGAACAGAAAGCTAAAAAGTTACGGTCATGAGGAGCAGAATCACACCCACAAACATGCCAGTGCATATTTGTCACGACCGTAATGAATGGACATTGCAACCGCAATGAGTTTTAGCACTTTTTTATTGAATAGTGTACGGGGGTGCTAGTGTGCAGTATAAGAAAAATATAATTGAGATTACTTAAATTAGACTACCATGAACGTTAACCAATTTCTCAAAAATTAAGCATGCTTTTGATTCAATAACCCAAAATTAATAGTTAAATATAAGGACAAATTAATTAAACCTAGTGATATCAAAACTAAAGAAAAAGTATGCTCGCAATTCTACTAATAAAAAAAATCAATTAAACATGTGATGATTAAACCTAATGATGGCAGCACTAAAGAAAAAACATGAAATTTTGGCAATTATTCAAAATCAAAACCCGACCTCCCCACGGGGGTAGAAAGTTGAGGAGAGAGATGTTGGGGTCCCAATAAAACACCTGAAACGCGACCATCAAGAGGAGTTCCCAAGTCGTGGAATGTAGAATTGTCGGCTTAATCCTCGAGGGGCAACCCAATTCCAGTATCAAAGTCGAGCTCAAGCAGTAATATAGATTGGGTGTGAGTCGGGGATTCGACAGAGTACTGGTGTGCATAGTATAGTACTCGATAAAGCAACAGTATATCGACGTAAGCCAAAAGGTCCTCTGAAATCGTACCCAATGTACGTTTATATAAAACATGCCAACCAATGAGGTGTTGCCACATTCGATGCTCAGACTGGGCTCAACAAGTTTGTGGTCGCCACCTTCAAAGGTTGTGACCGTGTGGTTAGAGGTTGCGATCGTAACAAATTAAAGGGTTTTCAAGAGTTTCACATTGTGATCACAATAATCAACATGATGGTTGCAAGGTTCAAAGGTTGCAGATGAATTACTTGGGCCAATAAACAACTAGGTCACAAAGTTTGAAAGTTGCAACCTCAAGGTTGTGATCTTGTGATTTGGTTTTACGGAGTACTGGATTCGGATTGCTTCCCAGTGATTGTTTAGAGACATAATTCCACTTGATTTTCATCATCGAACTTACCTGGATAAGCCTAAAATTTGGTGGGGTCAAATTGCGGTGTCTACAAACAGCAGTTCGGATATGGGTGGAGGAGAAGGACGTGGCGGCAGCCAGGTCTACCGTTGGTGGCGTTGACGGTGGTGGTCGGTGGTGTCAGCGACAAGGAAGAGGAGGAGGAGGAGAAACAACAGCGAGGCAATGAGTAGGAGTGGCGGCCAGGGTTTGCAAACAATGGATGAAAGAAGGGTTTTTGGAGGAGACATGCAAAGAAAGGCATATTTGTTCTATTATAAATAAAATTTTAAAAAATAGGACTAAAATTTTAAAAAAATTAGTAGTATGACTAATTCTCCTACTACTCTTAAAAATAGGACTAAATGCTAATTAAAAGTAAAAAAATGAAAGATAAAGATAATATCTTTGCATTCAAGTTTTATTATATTTTTTAAAAATATTATATATACACACACACACATACATATATATGTACATATATTTACGTAAAAGTATATTTATGAATTATAAATGGAACCGGGACAAAGAATAACGGAGCGAGAAAATAAATCCCATTTTCACCCTACTTTTTATTAGGACAGAAAAAAAAATCATAAAAAACAAAGTAGGAGATGAGGGGGGTGGGGGAGGGTACCGGAGAAAAAGATTGCCATCCCTACTCTTAACATGCTTCGTTTGCAAGTTTTTTTGATACTTTGCCTGGTGTAAGAGAGAAAAAAAATCATTAAATATTTTTGAAGTATCAAGAATTTGTTTGACTAATTAGATTAAATGTAAGATTGAATTGCACATCTCACTTGATTGCATTTCTCTCATGTCAATGCAACAATTGATGAAAAAATTATGTATTTATTGAATAATTAATTTCACAAAACTAATATAAAATATGTAATACTTATGCAGTGTTTGGGAATGCTACTACTAGTAGCTTATAGATAGTAATATATAGCGAAAGTTGTGAGTGTTTGGTAAAAATTGTAATTTGTAGTTGAAATAGAAAAAAAAATTATAAGTTATAGTAGAAGTTGTGGGTATTTAGAAAATATTATAACTTATAACTAAACTCAGTAGGAAAAAATTAAAAACTAGTAGCAGAAACTTAGCTAAACACCCCTTAGTAGAGTGTGGTATTAATAATTATCTCACCCAATTTTTATTGGTTTGGTTTGGTTCAGAAAATAATTGAGTTAGTTCTTGATCTAAAAATTAAAATGAATCAAAATTAATTCAGTTTTAAATTTAGTACAAAACCAAATCAAGTCGACCTATATGCATCTCTAATTTTACTTTCTTTTGTCTTCTCTCTCTCTCCTTACTTTTATGTGGCTGGGATAAAACTCAGGTCTAGTTTTGGATAAATTTGTTAGGAACTTTTGCTTTTATTATTTTAGTTTTTAATTATTTGATTTGTTTTATTGAGAAAAATTAAAAAGGTACGAAAATTTAATTAAAATATATAAAAGGTGCACCAAAGACCATAGAAGAAAAAAACTCAAGCTTATAATTAGCTTATTTTGGCTAAGGTCCTGATTGAAAACTTGATTTTTTAAAGCTTTACTAACTAAAAAATTATACAGTCTGTTGTGCAGCGTAATACACACAATAAAAAATCTTCAATCCACGCAAAATAGGTAGAGAACATCTTTAGAACAAGAACTCAACATACCCACAATATACGTGGTTCGACAAGAATGCCTACATCTACAAAAGGGGAGATCAATCCACTATTCAATGATACGAATTACAATTTCTATGTTTTTCGTCGTCCTCCCTTTTTTATAAAACATAAAAACAATATATACGAGGCTTCTAGGTTACAAATTTAACCCTAGCACCGCAACAAGATTTTTTTTTGCGGCGGTCCGCTTGAGTGGACCTCTAGTTGCTCGAGTGGTCAGTGTCTAGAGAGCACCCGTTGTAGCCTCCGCTCAAGCCAATCCCCTGGCCGCTTGAGCGGTTAGTGTCCCGAGAGTAAGGCAAAACGTCAAAGTGTCCGCTCGAGCGGACCACCTGATCACTTGAGCGGACATCATCCCGAGACCATAACTCAAAATTTGGGTCAAAACCCAACAATCTCCACCTTGACTCAAATTTCTTAACCATTTGTGAAGACTTGTCGTCTGCCTCCTCCAGCACTCTTTTTTCGGGTATGAGTGCTCCACCCTCTCTGAATATCAACAGGAACATACTTGGACCAAGTCTAGACAATGCTCAATCTTGATCCTTGATACCGGTTTAGTCAGTATATCAGACACATTCTCATCGGTATGAAACTTTGATACGGAAATGTCACTTGAAAGTAGCCACTTCCGAATCTTATGATACCACGCGGCTATATGTTTTGTCCTTGCGCTATACACTTGATTCTTGGCTAAGTGGATAGCACTTTGACTGTCACAGTGTAGCAATACACTGTTCTGCATCAACCTGAGTTCACTAACCAAACCCTTCAACCATATCACCTCTTTTTCGACTTCAGTTACTACCATATACTCTGCTTCAGTAGTTGATAAAGCAGCAGTATCCCGAAGTGTAAACTTTCAACAAATAGGACCACCAGCAAGAGTGAACACGAACCCTGTCATGGACCTTCTCGAATCCAAGTCCCCAGCGTAGTCGGCATCAACATATCCCACTATTTCTGTAGAAGCCCTCTCCTTGTCAAATAATATCCTCATATCCCGAATTCCTATCAAATACCTGAAAATCCACTTGACTGCATTCCAATGCTCTTTTTCTAGATTTTTCATGTATCTACTGACCATATTGACGACATGGGATATTTCAGGTCTTGTGCACAATATCAGGTACATAAGATAGCCTATTGCATTTTCGTACGGTACCTCTGACATACGTTTCAACTCATCTTCTGAACTCGAACATAATTGGGACGAAAGTTTGAAATGAGTTGAAAAAGGTGTTCTCACTGACTTTGCATCTTGCATATTGAATCTTTTCAGCACCTTCTGCAGATACCCCTTTTGGGATAACCATAGTTTTCCAACTTTCCTGTCTCGGTGAATTTCAATACCAAGGATCTTCTTAGCAGCTCTAAGATCCTTCATATCAAATTCACTGCTCAGTAAAGTCTTCAACATTGCAATTTTCTCTTTACTATTTACAGCCACTAACATGTCGTTGAAATACAAAGATAACAGAATATATGAACCATCACCAAGTAATCTATAATAAACACAACAATCATACTAACAGTGCGTGTACCCGTGCGTCACCATAAAGGAATCGAACCGCTTGTATCACTGCCTGAGAGACTGCTTTAATCCATACAAGAATTTCTTTAGTAAACAGACACACTTTTCCTTGCCAGGTTCCTTAAAACATTCAGGCTGTAATTGCATGTAGATTTACTCATCCAAATCTTCGTAAAGAAAGGCTGTCTTCACATCAAGTTGTTCTAGCTCCATATCATGCATAGCTACTAATGCAAAAATAACTCTGATTGATGTGTGTTTCAGAATTAGTGAAAAAATCTCATTATAATCTACTCATTCTTTCTGAGAGTAACCCTTTGCCACTAATCTAGCCTATATTTTTCACCCTCAATTTCTGACATTTCTTCCTTCTTTCTGTATACCCATTTGCAACCAACAACTTTCTTGTTCTTGGGCAATTTCACCAATTCTCAAGTCTTGTTCTTCTGTTGTGAATCCATCTCTTCTGACATAGCTACTAGCCAATTTTCTCTGTCTGGATATCTTATAGCTTCTCTATAAGTCTGAGGATCTCCATTGCCAACTACAAGAGTGAAACTGACCATATCTTCAAAGCTGTACCTCACTGGTGCTTTGTGGACCCGCTTCTCTCGACCTTTAGCCACTGTGTAGGACTCAACTCCCTGTTCTGATTGCTGCTGGCTTGCATTACTATCCACTTGAATCACTAGGTGACTCATTCTCATCAGGCTCCACCTCAACTATTTCTTTCTATCTGACCTCGACATCAACTGAACTATCTTCACATTTACTAACCATGAATGCCTCGTTAAATACCACGTCCCTACTAATCACCTTCTTCTTGGCAGTTAGGTTCCGCATTCTGTAACCCTTCACACCACTCTCATAATCGAGAGAGATGCACTTTATCAACTTTGGATCTAGCTTAGATCGTTCTTCACCCTGAACATTCACATAAGCAAGACAACCAAAAATTTTAAAATTTTCCAACTCAACTGGTTTACCTAACCATATCTCTTGCAAAATTTTGAAGTCAATGGCTGATGACAGTGATCTGTTGATAATATAGCATGCTGTGTTCACTGCTTCTGCTCAAAATACCTTTGGCAGACCTGCATTCAACCGCATGCATATGGCCCTTTCTGTCATTGTTCTGTTCATTCTTTCTATAACTTTGTTTTGCTGTGGAGTCCCTTTAACTGTACAATGACGTGTGATCTCTTCTGATTCACAAAACATCGTGAATTCCTTGTTCTTGTACTCTGTGCCGTTATTTATCCTCATGCATTTGATCTTCTTCCATGTCTGATTCTCAACAAGTAATTTTCAAGTTTTGAAAATACTAAACACGTTAGACTTATGTTTCATATAATAGATCAATACCTTTCTGGAGTAGTCATCAATAAAACTCACAAAATACTAAGCACCACTGTGAGAGGAGACTGTGACTAGTTTCCAAATATCTGAATGGACATAATCTAGTACACTCTTGCTGGTATGAGAACTCGTCTTGAAACTGACCCTGTGTTGTTTTCCATACACATAATACTTGCAGAAGTCAATACTGCACGTCTCTACTCCTTTTAGAAGGTTCTTCGTATGAAGTTCTAGCATACCGCGCTTGCTGATATGACCAAGTCGCATATGCCAGAGTTTGGTGTCATATGTGCAAGACTCTGCTGGTGTAGATAGTGTAACTCTACTTACTACTGTGTTCCTAATCAGCTTATACAAATTTCTAATTACTCTGCTCCTTCATGATGACTAATGCACCTTTACTAACCTTGATAGCTCCACCTCTTGCCATATACCCACAACCCAAAGAATCCAGAGTTCCCAAAGAAATTAGATTCTTCTGAAGCTCCGAAATATGTCTGATATTTTTAAAAACTCTTACAACACCGTCAAACATTTTAATTTTGATAGTGCCTATTCCAATCGCCGTACAACCTGCATCGTTGCCCATTAGAACAGTAGCACCATCACAAGATTTATAAGTGTCAAATAAATCCTTGTTTGGGCATAATATGGTAAGAGAACCCCGAATCTAAAATCCATGATTCAGATAGAAAATTACTGAAAAAAGAAACAAAAATTAGGTATGCATCTACCTCACTGTCTGATTTGTTTTCTACAAAGCTGACAGACTCTGGCAACTTCTTTCCCTTCTTCTTTTCCTCAATGTGATCCTTTAACTCTCGACACTGGCACTTGTAGTGACCAGTCTTGTGGCAGTAAAAACACTCAACATTTTTCTTTGCACGTGACTTTGATCTGGACTTTCCTTTGTTGAAACCTTTGCCTCTGGACTTGCTCTTGCCCTGTTTTGGCTTTGCTTTTGCTGCAACTAACCCTTCTGAACTCGTTTTATTATTCCTCTCCATCTTCTTGTGTGACAATAGTGCATTGGTTACCTCTTCTAACTTAAGAGTTTCTTTTCCATACATTAGTGTAGTCACTAGATGACCATAGGATGTTGGAAACGATGCTAGAAGAAGTATCGCTTTTTTCTCATCGTCAACTTTAACATTGAACCCTGATAGTTGAGTAATAAGCATATTGTAGACATTTAGATGTTCCAACAAATTCGTACCTTCCTTTATTTGTAGCCCGTATAACTGTTTTTTCATGTATAATTTATTTGCTAGGTTTTTCTTCATATAGAGGCCTTCTAACTTTTTTTAAATAACTTCTGCTGTCTCCTCATCCAATACGTTGTGTATAACATCATCTTCGAGGTTAAGACGGATCGCACTAGCAACCTTTACATCGTGGTCCTCCCAATCATCATCGGTAATCTTTTCTGGCTTCTTTGCCTTCCCGAGTAATGCCTCGGAGACTTCTTGTTGGATCAACAGATCCTTTATCCGTCATTGCCAAATAGAGAAGTTGTTCTCACCAGTGAACTTCTCGACTTCGTATTTGTGTTCGTCATCTCTACTATAATCGGGTGATTGAAGCTTTAACTAGTTGCTCTAATACCACTTGTTGTGTAACGGAATATACACAATATTGATTCTTCAATCTACGAAAAATAGGTAGAGAACACCTCTACAACAAGAACTCAACACACCCATAATATACATGGTTCAGCAAGAATACCTACGCTCACAGAAGGGGAGATCAATCCACTATTCAACGATACGGATTACAATTTCTATGTTTTTTGTCGTCCTACCTTTTCTATAAAACATAAAAACAACATATATGAGGCTTCTAGGTTAAAAACTTAACCCTAGCGCCGCAACAGGATTTTTGTTTCGCGGCGGTCCGCTCGCTCCCTGGCCGCTCTAGTGGTCAGTGTCCAGAGAGCACCCTTCGTAGCCTCCACTCGAGTGAACCCCTATGGCCGCTCGAGCCGTTAGTGTCCCGAGAGTTAAAGGAGAAACGTCGAAGTGTCCGCTCGAGCGGACCATCCAATTGCTCAAGTGCACATCATCCTGAGACCACAACTCGAAATTTGGATCAAAACCCAACAAAGTCAACATAACACGTTTGGTAAAAAAAGAGTTAAAAGTTAAAAGATCAAAACAAAATATTAATTTCAAAGATATTCTATTCAAATTCTCACCTCACTATAAAAGACAATAATACTCTCATTTGATAATTAACCTATTTATTATTACTGTCAACTATATATAATATTTATAATCAACTATATAGAATGATGATATTGCCTAATTTAAATAAAAAATAAATTTTTACCTAATCAACTAACTTAAAAACTAATGTACCAAGAAACTTACTTTCAATCAAAATAGTTTTTTTACTAGAAATATAAAAAAGTAAAAGTTAGCTTTTAAGTTAGTTGTTAATCAAGTAATTATAATTTTTATCTTTTAATTTTTTTTATATTTTAATATGTCAAAACTTATTATTTTTTCAATTAATTAAGTAACTAAGTTATTATTCCAGATGTGACTTTATTTTTTTTTTATGACGAAAGAACAATCTCAAAACAGGGTCTTTTGGACTTATTCCTAAAGCGTATACTTCTGAATACCTGCAACCACTCGCAAACCACATGTATCAGTTAAGTCAAGGTGCTTCCAACAGAATTTGAACATAAGACCTGATAGTATATGTGCAATCCCAAGCGGGGGTGAATTGAATGTTAAAAAAAATTGTTCAAATATTAAAATATTAGTAAAGATTCTAATTCACTTATAAAAACTTCTTGTTTAAAGATTAAAGCGCAAGTATAGATTTTAATTCACAAAATCTTTTGTTTGAAAAATGAAATCACAAGATTCAAAACCTTCTTGTTTAAAATTAAAAAAAAAGTATAGATGAATAATTCGAGTATAGATTTTAAATGTATGTGATGTAACAATAAACAACAATATAATAATAAAAATGAAAGTAAAGCAAGTTAGAAAAATGACACTAAAATTTTTACAAGATTCGACACAACGGCCTACGTCTTTATCTCAAGCCAACCGCTACGAGAATTTCTCACTATTACTCCTTTAATAGGCGGATCAGTCTCTCTCCTTAGTCTAAGCAGAGTGGCCTCTCTTAAGAATGTCCCATTCTTAAATATTCCAATCCTTATAGGCGGATTAAACTCTTTTGAGCCCTTCTCAAGTATAATGAAAGAACAAGAATGTGTACAAAGAAATGCTCCTACAATGAGCAGACGAGTACAAGAAATGAACAAATAAACTCACTTATCAAAGAATATATCAATGAAGCTCTATGAGAAATCTAAAACCCTTTTCTCCCAAAAAATTGATTGAAAAACTCAAAAGATTTAAGCACAAATAGAGAGTGTATAAGAGAGAATGTTTGAGAGGTTCGTAGTGAATAAAATCAGAGCTCAAAGGCTCTATTTATAGGCCTCAATTCTGAACTAACCATTGGGCTAAAAAGGAAAATGTCAAACTAGCTGTTTCAGCCAAAAATTTAATTTTAAGCTTATTCAGTCGACTGGACTTCTTGGTCAGTCGACTGGACTGTTTTAAATCCAGTTTCTCATTTTGGCAAATCAATTTCAGTCGCCTGAACCATACCTTAGTCGACTGGATATTTTAAAAGTCCATAACTTTTGATTTTCAAAAACTTTTTGATCACTTCTGGTTTTGAAAAACATTTTTAGGATTCCTATGAGCTTCAAAAGATATATCCATGAGACATGTGAATTTTACATAGGTCCTAACTTTTAATGTAAACAAAATTCAACTCATAGTTTTCAATTCTTCAACTTTGCATTGTTTCAAAATCTTGTAACCAAAGTGTTTGTCTTGAAATTTACTTCATGTTTTTCACTTTGTATCTTTGATTGT
>JAOTRH010030735.1:0-21101 GCA_034768845.1 Heliamphora exappendiculata | reverse complement strand
AAAAAAAACAGTAGCTACACCAGTACTAGGTAGAAGTGGTGATTTTTGAATATACGAATTATTTAGTCAAAAACCAAAGATCTATTTGACATTTGCAAGAACCATATTCATAAAAACAAAAATTGTCATCAAAGTTAAAGCATCAGTGTACAACCCGAAATTGGAAAGCAAATGACAAATAACTGCTATCTATACGAACTTCTATTTAGCATAGCATAATTTCAAAGAAGAGAAGAGGCATAAAAATAGTGATTATATAATAAAATACACAACACTTTTTCTGACCAGATAGAATACTCCCAATATTATACGCATATAATCACCGCACAATCACTCCTAATAAAGTGATTGGACAGAAATTAGAGGGGCTGATACTAACCTGTGGGCAAAGCCTTGTACTCCGTTGTAAAACCGCACAAAGCAACCATGGCTTTCGATCTTGCTTATCCATCCATGTGTTACTAAACCCTCGGTTGCATCAGCGTATGAACTAATAATTCCAAGCTTCGATTTCAGCTGACAAAGCCCAATTAAAGCTCCAAATTAGAGTAAACCAATTTAACTCATGAAACATGGACAAAATAAAAATGTAAGAAGTACACCATATATGAGCATGCTGCAATTTTTATTGACAAATAATGAAGTTAAAAAAAAGGCACTAGCACATCAGATCATTCGTTGAAAAATGCAAAGTACAATAATCATTACACAAACATATATATCTACATCAATGAAATTCACATCAGCCTAGAAGTAAAATTTGTTACTGTTTCTACATTTTGGGGGGACTTCACAGATGATTCATTGAAAGATGCGAAGTACACTATTAGTATACAACCTATTCCAGATTTATCCTCTTAGATTTGTTAAATGGTTAACCAGCCACCATACAGGCATTGAACAATGCTAGGGCTTCCTCCAAGATATATAAAGTTATAAGGGTGTTATAGAAGTTCTGGTAACAAACTTCGTAAAAACAAAAGAATGCTGTCGTCAGGAATACAATTCCTCACACTGAAACCACATAAAGAGAAAAGAATAGAAGTTCCTTTTTTGATAAGTAAAAATAATGAAAGTTCTTAAAGAAAATTCTCTGAGGTTTTTTAGCAGAAAAAACAGAAACAAAGGAATGTAGTATCAGTCTGAAATCAGTAGGAATTAAGGCCTGGTCCTAATTAATTGGATTCAGCAGAGGAATCAATCTCCATTCTATGGTGCTACAATACATGTTCCGAATTATTATGATCATTCCATTCAAGGACATTACAACAAGAATATAAAGCAACCAAACCACAGGATAAGTTTTGAAGGAGTCCTTTATGGAAGTTTATCATGTTTTAATGTGGTGTAAGAGTAAAAAAAAAAAACAAAACAAAAAAAAAAAGAAAGAAACAAAGCCAAGCAAACGAGGAGAATCGATGAAGTACGGAAAAAGCATACAAGTGTTTTCTTGTGGGTAACAGTGATTCTTTTGGATTTGCATCCAAGCACACGGAACTGCAATTCAGCTCCAACCTGAACAGAATTACCAAAGGTCCACAACATTAAACAAAATAGCCCAGCAGAAAAAGACATGCCTCTTTTAATTAGATAGAGAGTTATCTCTGCCCTCTTTCTTATATGCTTAGCAGTGCAAACTACCCCTGAAAGCAAAAGCATCCAAAGTAAATAACCTGGAATTTCTTTCTAGGCTTTGATATTTCAAACTCTGACATATGTCGAAGAGGACAAAGTGCCTTTACACCACTGGGAAATAGAACAATGGCCCCAAAAATGTCAACGCCGATTACTTTAGCTTTTACAACCATCCCAGGTTTTACATCTGAATGAGTGAAAACTGAACCTTCAAAGGCACTAGTCTTCTTACAAGAAAACACAAGTATAAGAGTACATACAATGAGATGAATCCAGATATTAAATGGCACGCATGGCAGCAAAAACACACCTTTTTTTGTCCTTATAAAATCATATAAGATCTCAGTCAATAATTATATTAACATTTCAGAACAAGAAGGCACAAATACCTTACTAAACTATCTTACAGATTGTGAGGCAAAAATAATTCCTTCTGCATTAGACAAAATTCAAGAATAGAAGCGTGCCAAAATGCATTATTTAGAAAATATATTGCTGTTACCAGTTACATGCTTACTAATAATTTAACCATGGCTGCCACAAAAAAAGGACAATTATATGACAGAGAATGATACCACAGAGAGTCAGCATTACAATTTCCTGGGCTAAGAAAGGTGCAGAGCTGTGTATTAGGTGGGAAGGGACTAAATCAACTCAAGAGATGAACAAGATTTCTACTGATTGAACATTAATGGAAAAAATGCACAGAGAGAGAGAGAGAGAGAGAGAGAGAGAGAGAGAGAAAGGTATCACTGTAATAGAATGCCCTATTGGGATTCTTCCAAAGATACTGATCAAATGGCAATCTATGTACAAGTAATAAATCTTGCAATGCCATTCAACTACTAGACAATAAGGCTTTAGGCTAAGTCAATATGATATGTCCCTTTGTAAAAATATGAATTAAATTAATAAAGTATGCACAATGGAGGCCTTGTTAAAAATACAATGTACAGTACACAGATTATTCAACATACCTAACTGAGTTACAAGAGCAAATACAATAAACAAAATGTTAAAAAGATGAAGCCCAAATAATCTCTGAAGAGGGTAGATGTACTGACTTCTAACAACAAATACATTAAAAAGTAAGTGTATGTTAATTTCCTCCTGCAATGTTGCTTTCCCATGCCTCACATTGGATGAAGACATGCTTTCCAATAACAAACCCAGATGCACCACAACATGCTACCTCAATTAACAAAATATGTGTATAGGCATAGCGTACCCGGAATGAACCGGAGTAATGGAGTATGGGATTGAATGCACAACAATGGTTGGGGACCGCAAGCGGTGGAGTAGGTGAAAGCTCAAGGTAGCCTTAGATGGTAGGTATGGTAAATGCCCCTCTTACCTCGTAGAACCAGAGTTCTAATACTATGATATGTTTATAATTGTGCACTATGTTTTGTGTGTGTTGGTGTACCTATTTAGTTCAATTTGTCGCCTCTCCATGTGCGAGACAAAGTCGCATGTGAGGGGAAGCATTGGATAGCTTGAGATAAATTGTTAGATCATTTCCAAACAGCTTAAGTTTTTCGGACAATTGGTGACTTAACATGGTATCAGAACTTAAACTATGATACCATGTTGCACGGTATTGGGTAAAACACAATTCCAAAAGCTAGCTATTGAGGTGAACGTGCCCTCACGCTTATATACTGCACATTACTTTGTATTCTGGCTATGACTTTGCTTAACAAACACAAGACTTTTTGACACTTAGGAGCTCATATCATACCTACCAACCGACGATCTGCATATGATACACCTCCCGTGTATCATACTTACCACTTGTAATCCCATGATACAAACACAAGTTGAGGCGTCCCGTCTGTCGAGCCAAGGAGGAGAAGCCCCAATCTCAAGGATGGGAGGCCACCCGTTTTAAGCACCTATAAAGAGCTGACACCAAGCTCTTCCAAGACACATAACCAAAGAACTTCAAAATCCCTCAAGCAACTCACATCTCCGACTAAGCTCTCTACTGCCCCTCTAAGGCTGCCTTGAGCTTGCACCCCCTCTGCCTCCAGAGGTCCCTGGACATTGTGCACTCCATACTTCAGTCCATCCTGGATACATACACCTACAAATCTAAAATGTGTATGCAGATGTAAAAAGTATATTTTCTTAACAGCAGCCAAAAATTGCAGTTTATCGTATATCAATTCCATTTTTTTATCAAACAAATAAAACCATCATAATTAAATCCAAGAGGTAATTTACACATATGGCTATAAATGTATATACACATACAAAAGCACAACACAATGACAACCTAAACTGCATTATTTGTTCGGCTTAGAATATTCATTAAAGGATGGTGTATTTGTGACCTTCAAAATACCCATGGCGAGCCCTTCCAAGTGCTTAAATCCAAGAATGCGAACACGAGCATGGCTTCCTTCCTTGAAGTTTTTTTCCAAATTCTTCACTTCCTTGTCAGCCACATCAGATACCTAGGAATCTCGTAATAAAATATCACCAACACAAAATCAGTAGCCCAGCAAGGAAAAAATATGACCTCTATAACTTAAGTTGCAAGTTGAACTTACACCGACATATGCTGGAGTTGGAAATGGAGAAGTAGGAATCTCAAGTAGAAGACCTAATCCTCTATCAACCCTGATTACTTTTGAACCGTCAAAGATATCTCCAGTTTTAACAAGCTGCATATCAGACTCAAAAATCAATGTCATTACTTAGCAAATCACATACCACTTTTCTATTGCAAAAAACAGGCTCAACTACTGGCAAACACCTTCCAGTAGACTTAGGTAAGATAACTAAATTATGCAGACCGTAGTGCGGGTCTATAACTAGCATACGCACAACCCAATAGTAAACTCATTGTAAGAATTTCGAGCTTTTTGTGAACAGAGGCTGGCACTAGCTTATTGTATTTGTTTCGTTTAGCAGTGTAAACCCTATAGACATGGACTGTACCCTTAGAGCCTTTTAATAAAATACTTTCACTATGCTGATAAATATTTATATAAGCCTAAAAACCAAAAGAGTTTTGACAGGGTCATTGTCAGGATCTAGTGCTTCACAGAGTTTCAAGCCTGGGCAAGCTAAGCACCATAAGGCGTGGTTGTTGCTCAATGATAGGGGCAGGGATGGGAATGCGGTTTGCAACATGATGTAGATATGGTACAATATAGGTAGGCTTATGTAACTCACAATATTAGGGTATAAGATACTTCTAGCCGTTGGAGCAATTTTCTTTTAAATCATATATTCAAATTAGTCATGCAGTAACATATTCTAGTTGCTTATTAAAAAAACGAGCTAACAATTCCTAGGAACATTATAGCCCCTTTTTTTAACATATTGGGTTGTTAAAGCCTAAAACATCACTCTCTCTTCGTTAATCTATACATGACATTTTTTTCAAAAAAAAAAATGACTTTAAGGTGTTGAGGGTTCTTTTTTTTTTAATTTCTCAGGAATTTTAGCATATGGGATTTCAAACCCTATACATATCCTTTTTTTTAACATATGGAATCGCTTTGAAATCACTAAATTCACCGTTTTAGAACGAAAGTGTACCATGCCTTAGAACAGGCATTGGCTTGCATAATGCATTGGGGTATCAACATTTTCTGGAAACACTAGCTTTGCTCATGATAATTATATTTTTTCTATGATAGGGTTCAAACCCACGTTCAAAACAACCACGCACATACAGGACCACCTTTACTCGAAGCAACACTCAATAAATAACAACAAAATAGAAATAAACCATGTTCATAAAAAAATAAAAATATACTGTGCTTGCAAACAATTTTTTGCAGCTTGAGAAATTCAAGGGGAAGCTAATTAACTTACAGAATGTGGAGCCTTGTTATGGACAAGGTGAGGATTCAGGGTCAAACCAACAGCTCTAGTGGAGGGATCAATGAATAATATCCGAGCATTGACCTAATCCCAAATAACATATATCAATGAAAATACAAGTGAAATCCAAATTATCCATGGATTAAATCTTAGGTATACTTCCGGCAAGAACCAATAAAATTATCAAATCCTCACAACAGGCAGTTTATCAATATCACTACAAAGGTAAATCAACAAAACAACAAATCACCCCAACAATGATGGGTTCACTCTTTCTATGATGCTCTGGTCCATCAACGCTTACTTTGATATTTAAACAACTTGTACGGTAATAAAGCGTCAATTATAATATGAAGTTGGAGTCAAGCATATGCAATGGTGCATATTTTCAAAAAGTAACAAAAATTTAGATTTACCAAGATAAATGGATTATATGGACAAATGCAAATTTTCGAATCAAGAGGTGTGCATAATTGACTGTCCAAGCCTTTTGAATAAATATGGGGTGCAAAGCATAAAATAATGCAACATCAAATATACTCTAAAAATTATACCATTCACTATAGTATTCTCCAACTTCACCACTATTGATCCAAAAATCTTAGCTTTTCTTACATATCAAATTTAAAACATATGGCCAATGATGAAAGGAAATTAGAATATTTTTACAATTTAAGTTTTATTTAAAAAATGAGGGGCAAACCCGTGCAATTAGGAAGTATAATGATTTTTACAGGAACAAATTCAAGAACCATAAGATGTAAATAAAATATTGAATATTAGAAAAGTTATGAGATTCAATAATATATAACACTAAACCAAGAGGCCATTGGCCCAGTGGTATCACCCTCACACTCCTAAATGGGAGGTGAGGGGTTCAGACATTGCAAGACCAAGATGTGGGAGTGACTGGGGAGCCTTTGTCAATCAAAAAAAAGAAAGACGAATATATTACACTACCTAAACCATGAAAACATACTATCGTTCCAGCAAGAATGACAACAGCAAACACAATGACAATAACTAAAAACTCAGAGAGAGGGAGAAAGAGTACTACGATAGATTCCATTTTATCAACAAAAAAAAATGGGTGAGGAAGAATGAGTACTTTCTTATTTTCATTGTAATCATCCTTCCAGCGTGACGTAGGGAAAGTTTTTTGTAAATGAAATAGATCAACCTGCCGAAAATATAAAATGAGAAATCACTGAGAGATAGTTGTATCAAACAATGCATAGCCTGTTTAATAATAATCTTGATTCACGACACCACACCACAAACTCACAGTTCCTGTAAAGTACGTTAGGAATGATAACATAATTCCATTTTCAAGGATTGATTGTGAACGGGCATTGACCATCATGCCTGGAATGAGAACATCAATTGAAATACCCTTTAGGTCCCTGGTCTGTGGAGAATAACGACATTGAAATATTAAATAGTAGAATAAAGTGCATGATAGAAGAAAACCAAACAAGTAATAACAAAGTAAATGAATAAAGGACAGGAGGGCGGAGGCATACCACACATTTAGACACTGTATCAGGATCAGAACTCAAATGAACTACTTTATGAGTTTTGTCTAAGCTTTTAACAACCCCTTGTACAAGATGTCCAGTGCCAATCCTAATGGTCCTTCTTTCTGCCAAAAACGAGAAAAACTATATATTAAAAAAACACTTTACCAGACGAGGTGCAAATCACAAGTCATGCATGTGAGACCCGGTTTCCTTTTTAAGATAATAAATAAAACAATGTGTTTATTAATTAACTTGGGTTGATTATAAATTGCTTGACGTATATGGATTATCATGTGGACGGTGGCCAATGGGCCCGGTAACTCTCGTTTGAGTTTTAAGTAAATCCGCTAGTGTGCGTGAAGACCTGTAAAATTTAATTCGGAGATAATTTTAAAATTCGATAATTTTCAAGAAAATAATTTTGAATTGAAAAAATATTAATTTTGATGTTATAAATGCATGTATGTAAGTTAAAAATACATCATAGAATAAAATTTGGGTTCATAAGTTGGGTGAGTGGGGGGTGAGCCCCACCCCTATACATTCTCTTGGAAGCTAACAACAAAAAGACCAAGAAGCTTCAGCCAACACCCCTTCCCCACCATACCCTCTCTCTCTCTCTCTCCTCTCTCAACTTCATTGTTGGAGAACTCAAGGTCCTTGGCTTCTCTCTCTCTCTCTCTCTCTCTCTCAACTCCATTGTTGGAGGACTCAAGGTCCTTGGCTTCCCATCCATTTTTAATTAAAAAAGGTAAGATTATAGACTACCATTGTTTAGGTATTTGGATTGTGTAATTAAATGCATTTTTACTTCATTAAAATGCCATGAGAGATGATGTTTATACTTTAAACCTAGCTTTGTGATAAAAAGGCATGAAATGCATTATTGTTGGATAAATGGAATTGTTTATATGGTTGTGAAATTGATTTTCAAAACAAGTGTTGAAAATGGGAAGGATTTATGGAAATGTCAAAAAAAATGAATTTGTTTGTGATTGATATAACCTTGAGGGTTGAGATTTTGATTTCAGAGACGTTTGAAATTGTATACATTGTATAAATGTTATTGATTGAATCCATGGATTGTACACATGATGGTATAGTTGGTTTTGCTTAAATGATTTAGTCAATATACCAAAACAATGTAGTTAATTTGGGCTTACATTACTCCACGGTGAAAGTCCAAAAACTTGCGCAAGTTAAGTGCTTCATTCATTCGGGTTAGCCCTCCTAAATGAAGTGGTTGCCCAATTTGGGCGTTTGTTATTGTGGCAAATTATAGAACTTGTGATTGCCTAGCGAATCCTTGTGTGGCCCAGACTTAGGTCAATAGGACAAGAGTCTATAATTGTCATTGTGTCCTTGTGTGGCAATGTCGGTATATAGTTAAATCATTTGTGAATATGAAAGGTTGTTGGAAAACAAAAAATGAGTTTTATATGAATACTTGTGGTTTTGGAAGAAAACCGGTTTAAAACTTAGGTTGGTTGAGTTATTCATATAATCGATAGTTACATATCATGCATTTACCTTTGTTAGTCTACACCTATTGAGTTTCGGCTCGCGTTGTTAGACTCTAAAAATTTTCAGGTGATAAGAATGGCCCTTTACCTTAAAGATGGAAAAGTATGTAGTTGTTGGTTTTGGGAGCTGTGTGTTTTTGGTCTTTAGATCATGTAGAACTAGTTTGTGAAGTTTTGTAACTAAGTTCTTGAATCATGGATTATGTAATTCATAGTGTAAAACTTTGTACTTCAAACTCTTGTATTGTAAGGCCTTAAGGCCAAAGTTTTATCTTTTGTATGCTTCAATGAGGGTTGGGGCATAATCCTAGAGCTGTTTTCTCGGCTTGAGAGTTGAATTCTATGTTTTTGGATGTATGGAACCTTGTTTGATCCTCAAGGGAGGTCTTTAGAATGAGTTTTCGATTACATTTTCATGTTTGAAGTTGGTTTTAACGATTACATTTTCATGTTTGAAGTTGGTTTTAACAAGGTTTTATATCCTAGAACTTTTCTCCTTAAGAAAAGTGTTGGTTGGGAACTTTCGTTTTCAAAAACAGGTTTTTCTGATTTGCTCTCGGGTAGGTGACGGCTCGAGTGGTATGGGGTCCGCTTGAGCAGTCAACTACCCGAGAGGGGAGGTTTTCGCTTGGCTAGGTGGCCGCTCGAGCGGCCCTGGGTCCGTTCAAGCGGACTCACCTGGGTTGGGTTTAAAGTTTTGTTTTCTTTAAATAAAAGTGTCTTTTTCATTCGGGCTCTGTTTCGAGACCTCCTTATGTTCAAATTGAAGCCCCGAGAGTCTTCTTTTCAATGGTTGAACTCTCCTTTCTAAAATCGTTTTGGTTCAAATGATTTTGTTGGGAACAATGGATGTAAAACGGGTTTTTTTTAAATGTTTTCCTTGTGAATCGATCTATCCTTAGTGGGGTTGGCGTGGATTGTTCACGTGCCTCGGGTTTTGGGGGCGTGACAACGTATGCAGCCATATGAAAGTCCTCCCAAGCATATTACTAGCATATTGCAAAATAAGTAAGAATGCCCAGATTTATATTCAATAAGAAATGGGAGCAGTATTTTGAGTCTCTTGCAACGAAACTATGGACTAATAGGACATCATCAAACTTGTACTTAACAATTTAAAGGATATTTTTTTCACAAGTAATGAAGACCTTTTATAAAAAAAAAAGAGTAATAAGACCTTAACAAAAGAAAGAGAGAGGCACAACAACTTCACACACTCTGAAATGAAATCCCATCTATAGAACTCAACTAATAAGCAAGATCACATGTTGAAAGCATGCCATCAATTTCAGAAGGGAAAGGTGGTTCAAATCCCAGCATGAACACAGGAAGGAGGGGTCAGGATATTTACCCTTGATCAGAAAGAGATTTTTTTTCATTTAAAAGGAGGAATTTATATAATAATCTCTGAAAAATATGCTAGGCGCCATACTTTCTAAAATTTCCTTGTCTAGCTTACTCAAACAATACATTATATTCACTAAAATTTGACACCTATGAATCAGATTAACAACAGTCTTTATGTGCCGCCATCCTAAGAAAAGCCCAGTTTAAAAGGTAATTTTGGGCCCCAACTATCTTCTGCAGAAAGAAAGCTATGTGCCTATGTGGTGAATTGCTCAATATCCCATGTATATATATATACACACACATCACTTTGAAGCACCCCGACATGGATAACACCCACCTTAAGGGATCCTTCGCTTTGCCAATGGAACCAAACATTTAAACCTTTCTAAGAAGGGTCATCAATTGGGGTGCAAACGAACCAAACAGCTCATGAAGAGCTTGGGCTCAGCTCGATTTAAGCTCGTTTGAGTTCAACTCATTTATTAAATGCACTAGTCGTAAACACAAAATTAAACTCATTTATTAAACGAGCCTGGCTCGTATAAGCTCGTGAACAGTTCATTTAATAACTCGACTCGATTCGTTAAAAGCTCGTTAACCTCATTTAAGAATGCACTTATAAAATTAGGGTTATATTGAGCTTACACCTCATTTCAAGCAATTCAAATTTATACACCTTAATTTTTTTTGTTCTTTAAATAGAATGGCTTAGAAATAAGAACTAAATTTGATTCCTTAATTTCATGAAAAAGAACTTGATTTTACTTGGAAAAAAAGCTCGAATATAAACTCGAGCTCGAGCTAGCTAGTTTAGGTCATTCGAGCTAAATTCGAACATGTCAATTTTTAAACGAGCCGAGCTCGAACAAATTATTGAACTCTTATTCGAGTTTGAGCCGAGCTTGAACAGCACCAAAAAAATCAAGCTCGTGAAAGTTCGGTTTGATTAGGCTCGGCTTGGTTCGTTTGCACCCCTCATCAATAAATCTATCCCCCGGCCTAGAGATTTCTCGTAAAGAGATATCAAACCAAACTAAGCCTTGGTCCCAATCAATTAGAGTCGGCAGCATGAATCCTCTTACGCCATTCTACACTGTTAAGAACCATATTTTCAATTAGTTTCAATAAATTCATATCCTTTCTTAATACGATATCCCATGTTAATTTTTCAATAAATTCATATCTTTTCTTAATATGACATCTTATGTCAATTTAGGTCTAGTGTTTTCATTGCCCATAATCTTGTCCTTTTTTCTTTACTACTGCATCAACTGGTGTACGTTGTATATATTCAAACCACCTTAATTTATTTTTTTCTCAACTTTGTCCTCAATTGGTGCGACTCTACCATTCTACGAATCTTTTTATTCCTAATTTTATCTTTTCTGATCTTACCACATATCCACCTTAATATTCTTATTTCAGCAATACTCATCTTATTTATGTCATTTTTCTTAACAACCCAACATTTTGTTCCATATAAAATTATTGGTCTAATAGTTATTCTATAAAAATTTTCTTTTAATTTTGTAGATATCCATCGATCACATAGAACGCCGGACGCATCCCTTCACTTGAACCAACCAACTTTGATTCTATGAGTTACATCATTTGCAATCTCTCCATTTTTGTTAATAATCAAATCTAGGTAACGAAAACATTTACTCTTAGGTATCACTTAATTTTGAATCTTTACCTCTTCACTATAAATACTCCTTCTACTGCTAAAAGTATATTCCAAATATTTAGTTATTTTCCTATTTACTCGAAACTCTTCTGACTCCAAAGCATCTCTCCACATTTCTAACTTAGCGTTAACTCCACCATTAATAATCGAACCTAGGTAACGAAAATATTCATTTTTAGGTATCACTTGATTTTAAATCTTTATCTCTTCACTATTAATACTCATATTACTGCTAAAATTATATTTCAAATATTTAGTTATGTTCCTACTTATTCGAAACTCTTTTGATTCTAAAATTTCTCTCCACATTTCTAACTTACCATTAACTCCACTCCTAGTATCATCCACTAAGACAATATCATCTGCAAATAACATACACTGCGGAATATCATCCTGAATATGTCTAATCGGATCATCCATAACTAAAGCAAAGAGGTAAGGACTCAAAGCCGATCATTGGTGTAATCGTACTATAATTGAAAATTCACTTATTTCTTTTGCGAGTAATCTAATTGTCAGGCAGCTTCATCATACTTGTCTCGTATCACATCAATATACCCATTTGTCATGCATTTTCTCTCCAGCGCCCACCATATGATATCTATTATAGGCCTTTTCTACGTTTATAAAAACCATACTTATTTTCTCTATACTTCTCTATTAATCTCCTCAGTGGGAAGATTGCTTCCATAATTGATCTACCATGCATATAATCAAATTGATTCTCTGATATTGTTGTTGTTAACCTTCGACAATGTTTAATTACTCTTTCCCATAACTTCATCGTCAATCAACTTAATGCCTCTATAGTTGTTACAATTTTGAATATCTCCTTTGTTTTTATATATAGGTACAAGAATACTCTTTCTCCACTCTTCGGGCATTTTCCTAGTCATTAGGATTTTATTAAATAATTTTGTTAATCAAGACACTCTTAGTTCGCCTAGGAATTTTCATATTTTCACAGGGATACCATCTAGTCATAAAGCCTTACTTGATTTTATTCTCTTAGTGCAATTTCCACTTTAAACTTTGTTATTCTGTGATAAAACTAATATTCTCTAGTTTCATCCGAGTTAATTTCTCGCAAGGAGATATTCATGAAAATTTGATAGTAGCAATCTTTATTGACATAATTTACTTCTCTACCAACAACAATTTCAAAGAGAACTGAGCCATCTCAAAAAAAGTCGCCTCCACGCCTCGCACATGACATCAGAACTTCACCCTCCCCCCCTTGTCCACAACAACGCCAACCCTTAGAAAAGGAAACACAACAATACTTCCAAGTTCCTATCCAAGAAGAAGAGGCCTCCAATGAAAAGTCTAATCACCCCAAGCAATATCATAGTTTGCAAACACCATCCTCCAAAACCCCTCACTCCCTCTCACACAAGCATAAAGCAATATCCACTCCCCCAATAAACCTTTATTGAAGACCATTAACCCTGTAATATCTAAACCACCTCTATCAAAGTAGTAAAAACTAAATTCCAAACACCATAACTATTGGCAAACTTCTCTGAAAAGAAAGAGCCATGGATTTTGCATCTTTAAGTCACTCATTCAAAATGATCCTAAAACCCCCACCATACGCTTGCATGGCTTTAAGAAGATGCTATCACGATAAACAAACTTCAATATATCTCTTCCAAATAATTAGATGTACATCTAGAGTCCTTGACTATTACCAGAAAATGTGGGATCGCATCTTCGTAGCCAACTGGTAGGAGTTCAGAAAAGATAAAAATTAAAAGAACAAAAAGAAAGGGGAAAAGAACATGAAACTTATGGATGGCTTAGGTCATGCATTAAGCCATATAATCTAGATGACCAATGGCCACGTATGAGGTATGAAGGAGCATATGGTGTAGAAAGTTACTCAATTTGCAATTCTATCGTTCTTTATACAGAAGCTAAGCAACATATGAAGTTATCAACTAATGGAATCAAAGACCAAAATTTTATTTCAGTGTATTGTTTCGACTAGCGCGGAAACATAAACATTTCGAAACGTTCTGGAAATGTTTCATAAATGTTTCGATAACATTTCAAAACACAATAATAATAGAAATGTTTGTAAACATGAGTTGAAATCTTAAGAAACACTAATAATATTAATTAAACATATAGAGGTTTAAGTAGTTATTCACTAAACGGAACAAGTGTAAAACCAAAAAAACTTATATTTTTATGAAATAATTTTTGTATAATCAATAAGTTAGTTTTATTGAATACAACTATAAATGATTCCAAAAAAGTGTAAGATCCCATTCAATAAAACTTGTTTAGGCGCATTGCACAATCTTTTTGTGTTTCGCTATGTTGTGTGTTTGAAGGAAACACTAGAATTTCGTTATTTCAATAGTGTTTCATTTCGTCCGTTTAAGAAACTCAAAACATTTCAGCCGTTTCAATGGAAATGTGGTCTTTTATTCTTGAGATGGAACTGAATCAAAAGAAGAAGTGATAATGTGGTCTTTTTCGTGAGATGTTGATGTGATGATGATGTTCTCGTGTTTTTGTGTAGTCTTACAGGATTGTCTAGTTCCCAGTTTACAAACATCCATTTTTCTGTAAAATATAGAATGTTTACTAGAAAATGGGAGAACATTTGCCAAAGGAAAGGGAGAAAGACAACAAGAGAAAAGAAGATGACATAATGATTCAACCACACAAGAATATAATAACACTTAATTAGAATATTAGCAATAAATATAAAAATGTGTTGGTTCTAGTTAGACTTCTTTGTAAGTTTTCGAACAATAGAAAACCAAAATCCTAACTACTCACTCCCAAAGAGTAAAGAGAGGCAAAAAAAGGACAATGTAAATTATACTGAACATGTAGTATGGATTAATTATAAGATGAGTTAATGAAATAGATATGTTTGGGATGATTAAGGATTACCGGCTTGATAGTTCTTTGGCATAAACCCAGTAAATGAAGGCAATCCAAAATGAAGTATATAACCATGGTCTTCGATGCTTTTCACATATGCAGTGAGAACCTGTAAATTATACACAATTAGAGAATAAAGGAAAAAATCATAATGGTTTACAATTCCATATCAGAGCATCAAGATAAGAGAATAGCATAAAGCACATAGACTTGGTTAACCGTAACAGTGTACAACTGACGTATATAAAAACACAAGGTTTTAAGAAACAAACTCCTGATCAAACTAGAAAGAGTACTTTTCTAGCCTTTTTAGCTAGATTAGTGATTCAAATGGTCAAGCCAAAGAAAAAGTTTTCACAACACTACATTATTGCGAGACACTAAAGTGATAAAATATTACATAAATCGGTAATAAAATGCTTTACTATTGTGGGGTTCTTTTTTGTAAGTGATTGGGACAAAAGGGGGATTAATTTGAGTTTTAATATCTTTGCTACATACAGGATCTATATTACTCAGATAGTAGATCATTCTAGTATGAGAAATGAGAAAAGAACATGGTACGTCACATTCTCAAATTGATAAGGTGGGATAGGTTAAATTACAATAATAAAATGTATTGCATTCAATTGATAAGTATCCCATAGAATAAACAATTGTTTTTCAAACTATTCATGTAAAACAAATTTTTGGGAAGCTTTATAACCATTTTTTTAACATTCTTGCCAATGATCCACCTTCCCTATAATTTAATTTATTACGGTTGATTCTTTTCCCTCTAAAAAATATTAAGAAGATAAATAGAAAAGACTCGAGGATTGCTTAGGATCGCTAAATTTACCATTTTGGAACCAAGGTATACCACATTTTGGAACATACATTCCAAAAACGAGAGAGC
The DNA here is from genome assembly GCA_034768845.1 of Heliamphora exappendiculata. Classification (NCBI taxonomy): domain Eukaryota; kingdom Viridiplantae; phylum Streptophyta; class Magnoliopsida; order Ericales; family Sarraceniaceae; genus Heliamphora; species Heliamphora exappendiculata. Next base: position 5,747 of record JAOTRH010030735.1, on the reverse strand, counting down.
TAGCAATTTTTGGTAACACTGAATAGGATTCCCTAATTCTTTGTATCATAGTTACTCTATATAATGCCCTAAATAGGCAACAGGCAACAGGACACAATGCTTACAAACATATCTATACTATACTATATAGGAGTGTAGTGTGTTGTGAGAATTCTCCAAAATCTCAATTCTAATAACTTATTGAAAGTTATGCTTCTCTCTCGCATGTGGCACCATTAACTTTTTTTGATTCCACTATCTTTAAACACATCAAAATTTAAATAAAAAAAAAACTATCCATATCTTTTCACTCTCCCACTCAAACACACTTCTTTGTCCCATACAATCAAACTCACATCATCCTCCCATTCATTCCTCTTCTCTCTCTATCCGAGATACCATTTCTATCTCTCCCTCTTTGTCTACAAATTTTGGATCAGGAAATTCAATGCAAAGCAACCATTTCACTCCAATAATGATGGTGATCCACCATTTCATCTAATCTACAGGTTCATTTTTTTATGTTCCATTTTTCTTTTTCTTTTTTCCTTGTTTCTTACTACTATATATTTTGGGTTCTTTCGTTTTGTTTTTTCTCTTTTTTTTTGGTTCTGTTTCTTACATATGTAAAGTTTGGGAAATGTGGGAATGGAAATGCATTGATATGTATCAGGCATGTTACTAACTATATGGGTTTTGGTTTTATATATATATATAGTTTTGTATCGCAAAAAGGGAAGAGCAAAAATTGATTGTCACAAAAACGACCAAACGATCTATTGGCACCACAGATAAGTGGGGTCTCCAGTCAAAAAACTATACAGGTGGTGGTCATTGAGGTAGCCAAGTCTTTTAACAATTGTTAAAACACAAAATTTAAAGATTTGAATTTGAACCAATCAAATTGTGACATATATTAATTGTTTACACACAACAAAATGAATTAAAAATATATTTTTAAATTGAAAAATACAGATATCTAAGAAAAAAATTAATTAATAAATGTAAATATCTTGCTCAAACTGCAAATATCATGAGTCCAAAAATAGAACACTACATGATACATGAGATTCTGAACTCAAAAGTACCCACATTTTTTTGTTTGATATAATAGTATGGATAGTTTAAAAATATAGTAACATGAATTAATTGCAGATAAAATAAGTTTCAAAATTTTGTAAGGGTAAAATTATACGAGGATTAGTTTCAAAATTTGAAAGATTTGAATTTGAAGAAATCAAATTGTTAGGATAAATCATACCAGGATTAATTACATAGTGATGGCCGTTGAGTTAGGTCTTTCTTTTTTTTCTTTTTTTTATTGAGATTTAGCTCTTTCAACAATTGCTAAAACACACATATTTCATACGGTAGCGTTGATCCGTATGAAATAATTCAAAAATAGAGCGAGAGAGAGAGAGAGAGAGAGAGAGGAAAAAGAAGTGTGAATAGGTGAATTGAAAATTCTTTTATAATTCTCAAATATAGATAATATGACTGTAAAGACAATATATCATGTAGTGTTTTATTTTTTGACACGTGATATTGGCAGTTTGAGCAAGACATTCACATTTATTAATTAATTTTTTTCTTGGATATGTGTATTTTGCAATCTAAAAATATATTTTTAATTCACTTGGTTGTGTTTAAACAATTACTATATGTTATTACATTTTTATTACAATTTATCCAAATTAATCCACTTGTGCATCGCATGGGTCGACGCTAGTATGGCTTATAGAGGTGGCATTCCCTTAATGCTTTTTCTTTTAGTATGCGTATAGCTTCCTTGGGTTAGATTCCCATGGAAATTTTTTTTATTATCAGTGTCACCTAGGAACTTGTTTCTTTTTAATATGTTAGAAAAAGAATAGAGAAACTAAAAGAAATGGCCTTTTGATTTCCTGCATATAAGTCGCTTTTTTCTGATAAGTAAAGAATAGAAGTAGCTTTTTGATAAGTATAGTAGTAGCTACTTCTATACTTACATATAGCTACATACATAGAAGTAGCCATAGGTTTAGGTTGAAGCACTTGTTCAATCCAGTTAAGTGGTATTTCTAACAACAATAATCTTAAACTATGTAATGCAAACCTACAAAAATCCTTTGCTTTTAACTTTAGGCATGTTGGTGATGTTGCACGACTAAAGTGTAGTGCTTACTATAGTAATTTACCTCAATTCAAACTCCGAAACTCACCTCACACTTGCAATGCATAGATGAACTAACTTGATTGTTATCAGATGAATCAAATATTACCTAGTCGGCCTATGAAGTATGTAAATGGTTCTTCTTTTAGGTGACAACCCCAAGGCTAACGAATTTAGGGATTCCATAGGAGGAAGTGGGCAAACAGTAAGATAGTTGAAGCGAAAGTGTCATTTCTGCAGGTAGCATAAAATCCAATCTTCCTCATATAGCGTCCCCACTCACATTTCTTTTAGTTAGATGGACGCCATCGAGTGTTGCTCATAAACTAGGAAAGCTCCAAATAGATTTTCCATAGATGGTTCAATAACAAGTAGTGGAGGACATTTCTTACAGAATTTGGCTTGCAGTCTTTCACCCATGGAAATTGACTACGAAGAAAGTAAAACTACTTAGTTGTTCAATAATCGAACGCATAGTATTAGAATGTTTGGGAAGCAATGCTGATGGATAAAACATGAGTGATGTCCTTTGAACCCTATCTTTCTTTTTTCTAATCCCCCACAATGTCACAAGCATGGGGCAAAAATCCACTTATGGGTCAAGAGAGATCTTTAGCCGGGCAATACTACTTTAAGTTTGTGTTTTCATCATTCCCTGTTTATAAATCCGAATGAAAGAACCATCCTAATTTGTGGCTAACGTTAACATTCAAATCACTTGATAAGTTGAGATTTTAGTTGTTCACAGAACCTCAATGGTGTGGAAAAATTGACGACCTCAGGGTGCTTTCTTTTGGTAATTGATACTTGAATAGTTTCATACATATGCACATTGCATGTCTTACGTCAATATCAGGTCTTTCTAAGTTGAAAGAAAAAAAAAACTATATTTCCTGTTTAAAATCAGTATTGTTGTCATCTTCCAAATTTTTAGAAAATAATAATAATGATTATGCTATTAGATGCCATTGAACATTTAAAAATTACATACCATTCCTTCTTGAATAACATCGAAGCTTAAGCTCTTATGCAATAAAGAAAGACGCAGAGAAAGCCAGATCTTTCCTTTCCCCTTCTCTTTCTTGTCATCATCCAATTGCAATACAACGCAAGCGACCAGCTGGCCAACATTATACAGGCTAGAAAGGAAATTACTCTCTACATCCTGGTATATTAGAAGATAAGAACTCTCAGAGAAAAAATTTTGAAAACAAAGAATTTTACATACATTATAGATGTAAGACAATAAATAAAGATGAAAATAAACATCTAGAGAAGACTCTGGATATGCTTTTAAGAGTAAGAAAATCACTACCTTCATTTCATCGTCTGAAAAATGATCAAATGCTTCACTCGCACGAACTAATCCACGCAAGCCCCCAGGAAGACTAATTACAATATCTTTCTCATTTACTTCAGAAATTACTCCCCAGACTTTCATTCCAGGGGAAATATTCTGGGAATCCACAAGTAAAGCAGAATTTTAATTGAGACATCAGCCATATGAAAGTTTATCCAAGATCTAGAGGCTAAAGTACAAAGAGTTCTGAAATCTAAGATACATAGTAGTAATAGAAAGGCTCAAAAATGCAATAGTAATTCAGAAGCAGCAGTAATAATTATTACAATAATATAAAGCAAAAAAAAAAAAAAGGATACAGCCTACTGAAAACTTGAAGCATGTGACATTTTAGGAAACATTAATTTTGATAATAACTTTATTTAGGGAGTTTTTTTTTCCCAATGATGCCTATTTAGGCACCTTTTTTTAGTAGTCAAAATTGAGTTTATTTCTAATTCATCTGTCTCGGTAAAATTTCGTTAATTAGAAATTGGCGCAATTTGACTTCCTTAATGGGTTGATTCATTTAATTTAGGATTTTACCGTTAAGATAAGTTGTAAGGGCAGCTGATTGTCGAGATTAAAGAAAATGAGACAATTTTCTCTTTATTGTGTTATTAGATAGAGTATCTTTAATTCAAACAATTTTGTAGATTCCGGCTAATACGCTTTCCTACATCAAAAATTTGTTAATAGACATGATTAGATTGAATGAAGACGTTAACCCCAAGAGGGTTCGCAACGGTTTATTTATAAAACAACGAGACCACGCAATAATAAATGGTGTGCCCAACCACACCGGATAATAATAATAATAATAATAATAATAATAATAAAACTAATATAATTATAATAAAGCTAACACCCCCTCTTAAGCTGGTGCATATATATCTAATATGTCCAGCTTGTTACATAGATATCGAACCCAAGGACCTGGAACAAACTTAGTAAAAATATCTGCCAACTGTTCTCCAGTACGAACCGCACCGAACACGATCACACCATTTTGATACCCTTGCCGAATAAAATGGCAGTCCACCTCAATATGTTTAGTACGCTCGTGGAACACCGGATTCGTGGCAATATACACTGTAGATTTATTATCACACCAAACTTTGTTGGGCCATTACAGGGATCGCCCAACTCACTAAGCAATTGACGAAGCCACAAAATCTCAGATGTGACCAAGGCCATGGCTCGGCATCCTGCTTCTGCACTTGACCTCGAAACCACGTCCTGCTTCTTGCTTTTCCAACAAAATAAGATTGCCACCGATAAATATAGAGAATCCAGAAATGGATTGCCGATCAATGGGGCATCCCGCCCAGTGAGCATCAGAATACTCTTCCATCATAGAGTGGTCGTGATCACTAAAATGCAATCCCTTACCGGGATTACTGTGAATATAGCGTAAAATTCTAACCACGACATTCCAATGTAGGACCCGATGTGCCGCAATGAATTGGCTCACCACACTCGCAGGAAAGGCTATGTCTGGTCTTGTCATTGTTGTTAGATAATTCAACTTTCCAACCATCCTCCTATATCTGTCGGGGTGAGAAAAAATCTCACCTTCATCAGGGAGAAGTTTAACACTCGGGTTCATAGGTGACTCGACCCCCTTTGCGTGCAACAGCCAACGTCAGCAAGAATATCCAGTACATGATTCCTCTGAGAGATAAAGATACCCTTCTTACCTCGTGCCACCTCAACTCCAAGAAAGTATTTCAATTCTCTCTAGTCTTTAGATTGGAACTGAGATTTCAAAAATTACTTCAACGCAGAAATGTCCACCGCATCATCACCGGTGATAACAATACATCAACATAAACAATCAATAGAATACAACTAGCAGAAAAGCGTCTATAGAACACCATATGATATTGTCCGGACTGTAGAAGACCAAACTGGTGCATAACCATACTAAAGCAACCAAACCACGCACGTAGAGACTGCATCAAGCCATAAACAGATCGATGGAAACGACAGACCAGCTGCGACCCCCCCTGAACAACAAAACCGGGAGGTTGCTCCATATAAACTTCCTCTTGCAAATCGCCATGAAGAAAATCATTTTTCACATCAAGCTGGTACAGAGGCCAATGGTGAGTGACAGCCAAAGACATAAACAGGCGAATAGAGGCCATTTTGGCGACAGGAGATAAGGTCTCAAAATAGTCAACCCCATATGTCTGAACATATCCCTTGGCAACGAGACGGGCCTTCAACCGGGCAAGAGAACCATCAGGATTGACCTTGACCGTAAAGACCCAT
>JAOTRH010030724.1:0-21103 GCA_034768845.1 Heliamphora exappendiculata | reverse complement strand
TTTACATACAAACATGATACAAATACAAAGAGATATAAAATTATTCTTCTAACTTCTAGCCTTTCCCATAATGCAATATTGATCCGGGTGTCGCTCCTGATTCTCGAAACCTGAAATGGTTATGTAAACATACGTGAGCCAAAACTCGTAAGATATATATTAACTCAGATGTAATGCATGATTTGTGAGATGTGATGAGTGTAACCGACATGTATACAATAACACTTTTACCCATTAGTTTCAACAACCCACGTTCCTGATTTCCATTTCATTATGATCATTTTTCCCTTTTTTCGTAATGCATTACAATTCTCAACGCTACATACAGACGTGACCCACGCACGCAACACATATATATATTTCTCATCTTTCACCAACTTGTGGTGTAAAAAGTAGGCATCGACACCGGACGAGCGTATAGACTCACGTAGCGTTACCATCAACCCGGCCACACAGGCCTAATAGAGTAACGGGACGTTTTATACCCCGACACGACTAACGTCTCTTCCCGGTTTACCAGCCGGTGGGCAGGGAACCCAATAACGTCCTTTCCCGGTTCACTAGCCGGCGGGCAGAGAACTTAATTTGTGCAATTTTTTGATATTTCACCGAGGAGCGACTCGTGCCCAACTTTAAACGATCCCTTGGATCCCAAATCGGGCCTTTTTATATTTCAAATCACAATACACACGCGTGAGTCCAACCCCAAAGGTTTCTCTTGCCCAACCCACATCACACACACGCGAGTCCAACCCCAAGGGTTCCTCTCACCAAACGCATATCACACACAAGCATTTTTCGATTTTATGTTAAAAACCCAAATTAATCGCCCGGCATAGTCATATGCCACACTAACTCGTGGAATGTAAATACGATAGATTATCACAATTCTCAAACTTCTTTCATCATCTTACACATTCTTGAATTTATAGATTTTATTTAAAGTTCTCAATTCATATTTCTGTTATCAACCACACAGAATGTCAACGCATAAATTAACTCAAACATGATCATGCTATTTGAACAAAATGGAATGCACCCAGCATAGGTAGATACGTATATGTTCAAAACTTGAGTTTCTCTCCAGATGCCCATTCTTGTTCTTAAAAATTTAGGTTGTATATTAAAAACTCACTTTTTTGCAAAATCCAACCAATCGGTGCAATACACGCGTCTCAACCTATGTATATTGAAATAGGTGACCCATAGCCCATGGACAAGAAATTCGATAAAAAGGGTCCAATATTAATGAAAATAACTATTTTCAAGATATTCGGCCAAAAATGGGTGAAAACGGTTAAGAAAATTTGACATATTATCACTATGTCAAATTTTGAATTTGACAAGAAAATTTGAATTTTCTTGTGAGAGTAGTCTTGTTGGAAAGAGAACTTTCGGGGTTTCGATTTGAGTACAAAAACAACCCCATTCGAAGTTTGAATGAGAGAGATATGATCAAAACAAGTTGAACCTACGCTGTCAGTCCGCTCGAGCGGACGTCGGGCGCTCGAGCGCCCAACTCTTTGCCAATTGAGCGCTCGAGCGGATACGCTCCGCTCAAGCGCGCTGTCGCCCGAGAAAACCCCAGATTTGCCCCTGTTTTGCATTTCTAACTTCAAAACCCTTAACCCTTCATTAATCAAGTCTCAAATCTCAATTTTCGCCATAAAAACTTTGGATTCAAGTCTCATAAACTCTTTTATACAACAAATTTGAACAAATCAAGGTTATTCTTTTCTAAAAAACTCAATTCTTTATGAAAATCCAACCCAACTCACACATTACTCTATTAACCCTTCAAATCATGCATAAAACCTACTATAATTTACTCATATAACAAATTATCAACTCAAATCAATACAAGCATATGAGAGAATCTAGATCCTACATCGGATTTGCACAAAAGCTTGAAATTCTTTCAATTTTTTCCTCATAGGGTTTGGATTGAGAAAGTTCTTGACTTCTTGGTGCTCTCTCTTCCATTCCCGTGCTCCAAAACTTGATTTCTATCCTTCCTTGCCCCCAATCTTGCTTCCAACCTTCAATTTCCATGATGGAGGGTTAGGGTTTTCAAAGGGTTTTTAGGTCTCTCTCTGTCTCTAGAATGGAAGAAGAAGAGGAAAGGAGGAGAAGAGATGAGGGTGGTTTTCCTCTCTCACGTGACACATATGTACACATATATATAAACCCCGAAACATCTCCAACGTTCGAGAATACTCCAAACATATCCCAATAGGCTGCTCGAGTGGACCCCGACCGCTCGAGTAGTGACCCCTGAAATAAAATTTTGTGAATTTTTTTAAAATTCAATTCAAATTCTCAACTCTGCTCCCATTTTAATACATGAATCTTTCTATTAACACACCCACATCAACATCATTCATCACCATGTATCTCAATTTTATTTTTACATATATTAATTCAATCATTAATTAAGAAAAATTTTATGGCACCCACGCCCAAATTTAATTTCTTCTCTTCTTTTACCGAAAATATAAAAGAATAAAATAAACACGTAGCGAGTCGTTACAAAGAAATTTTCATTAAAGACCAAGAAGAGCCAAATCATGAGGAAGCGTCAAATTCTCAACTAGATGAAGTTCAACAGACTTTTGGACCTTCAAATCAAGAAAATCTAGATTTGCCTAAGAAATGGAGGTATGCTCATGGTCATCCAAAAGACTTGATCATTAGTAACCCATCTGAAGGTATCAAAACTCGATCTTCTCTACATAATGTTTGTGGTAATTTAGTATTTCGTTCCCACATTGAACCAAAATACTTTGAGAAAGCTGAAAACGATGAGTTTTAGATCTTCGCTATGCAAGAGTAGCTAAATCAATTTGAAAGAAATAAAGTTTGGACTTTAGTTCCAAGATCTAAGGAACACTCCATTGGTACAAAATGAATTTTTAGAAACAAAATAGATGAAAATGGAGTAGTTCTTAGTAACAAAACTCGATTGGTATTCCAAGGTTACAATCAAGAAGAAAGCATTGATTTTGATGAGACTTTTGCTCATGTGGCTAGGCTTAAAACCATTAGAATGCTGCTTGCTTTTGCATGCTTTAAAATTTTCAAACTTTATCAAATGGATGTCAAAAGCGCATTTTTAAATGGTTTTATTTCGAAAGAATTTTTGTGAAACAATCTCCGTACTTTGAAAATCTTAATTTTTTAAACCATGTTTACAAACTTACCAAGACTCTCTATGGTTTAAAGCAATCACCTAGAGCATGGTTTGAAAGGCTTAGCAAATTCTTGATTGACAATGAATTTTCAAGAGAAAAAATTGATACCACTCTTTTCATTAAATCTCAAGGAGAAGATATGTTAGTTGCTCAAATATATGTAGATGACATTATTTTTGGCTCAATTAATGAATTTCTATACAATGACTTTGCTAAGTATATGCAAGGAGAATTTGAGATGAATATGATGGGTGAGCTCAACTACTTTCTTGGACTTCAAATCAAACAAATTTAAAAAAGAATCTACATCAATCAAGCTAAGTACACAAGAAATTTATTGAAGAGGTTTGATATGCAAAAGCAAAATCTATAGGAATCCCAATGTGTCCTACAACAAAGCTTGGCAAAGATGAAAACGATAAAATAGTAGAGGAAAAATGATATAGATGTATGATTGGATCTCTACTATACTTAACTACTAGTCGTTCAGATATTATGTTTAGCGTTTGTATGCGTGCTAAATTTTAATCTAATCCTAAAAAATCACATGTGACCGCAGTTAAGTGGATCTTTAGATACCTCTTAGGTACATAAAATCTAGGATTGTTCTATCCTAGAAGAATGGCCTTTGACTTATTTGGCTATTATAATGCTGACTTTGCCATATGTAAAGTGGGTAGGAAGAGTATAAGTAGAACATGTCAATTCCTAGAACACTCATTAATCTTATGGTTTATTAAGAAACAGAACTCAGCAGCCTTATCTATATCTGAGGCAGAGTACATAGCAGCTGATAGTTGTTGTGCACAAGTTTTTTGGATGAAACAATAACTAGAAGACTATAGTTTTTACTTAGATCATATTCCTATAAAATGTGATAATACTAGTGCCATTAATATATTAAAGAATCCTATACAACACTCTAGAACAAAACACATTGAGATTAGACATCACTTTATTAGAGATCATGCACAAAAGGATAGCATTGAACTTGAATTCGTATACACAGATCACCAACTTGCTGATATATTCACTAAACTATTAAATAAATAAAGAATATGTTATATAAGAAGATAACTTGATACGTTATGTGTTTCTAATTGTTGATTAAAATGCCATACTAATCATGTATGTTCAATACATTTCAATGCTTTTTTATATTGATGTGTGAAATGTGTCGACTCTACTTAAAAAAGTGTCGACACATGTATGCTTGAGCTGACTCAAGACTATATAAAAGAGACACTGTTGGAAAAGTGTTGACCCAACTCTATATAGTGTTGACTCAATCTCGACTTCATGCTCTCGGTAAATTTGGGTCGATCCAATGCTTAAACTGTTAAGGTTGGTATACTGAAAATCATGTTTTTCGTATTTAATTTTATTTTAATAAAATTAATTTTTTATTTTATGAGAATTTTTATGAGTAATGTATGTGTATAATTTCTTTAATGTTATGCATGGATGTCTAATATTCTGTATAGTATTTAATCTAGTGTGTAGAGTACGACTTGCACACAGAAGATCAGATTTTAGGTTCTTGCATAGTATAAATTTTATATTTACAGTTTAGATGAAAATAGACATACCATCGGTACGACTGTAGCACAGAGTTTTAGTAGGTCTGTCTTGATTATGGAGAACATATAATAGTATCGTCTATTGTTCCGATTCTTTGTGCTAGTACATTTTGTGTGTATTGAACGGGACATTTGGGATAATTAATTTTATACTAACTATATAAATTAATTCACATTCCGAGGTTATTATGAATGGTGCTTACCCTCTTAATCTTGAAACAATTATTGATTTACGTATATCTAATATTCGTTATTTTGATTCATTAGAGGGTGCGATCTTATATGGGTTTATATTTCTGGTGAGTTGGCTAGCGGTATTATTTATATGAAAAATATTAATTATTAACGGAATCCACGTATTCAAAGATTGGGATTGACGATACCTTCTTAAGAAAGTTTATAAGTTCTGACCGGGCCGAACCCTGCAGTAATTAAATTAAATTGTCAAGATGTCGATTAAATTAAATTGTCAGTAATTAAATTTAATTGACGGGAATCGAGAATCTTAACGTGGAGAGAAATTGTAAGTATTTTATAACATGAGCTCAATGCAAGATGGTCTTGAGATTATGGGTCAGAGTGCAATTATAGTTCTTTAGTGATGTGAACTGTAATTTAGTGTTTTATGAAAATTGAAGAAATCGCTGCTAGTTTTTCATAATTGCAGATACTGCTATGGGGTTTGCTTAATTGCGAAAATCGCTAATACGTGTATGTGTTCTACTGGATGTTTTACTCATAATTACTCCTCAGATCCCTGCGGTAGCCCTATAAATATGCGAGTAGGTTGAACCAGTTTTATAACATGTCTTCTAAGACTAAAACTGTCCAGGTTCTATCGGTATGAGTTCTCAATAGTCTGTAACCCATACTACGTTTGGGAATCGTATAAGAGAATACAGTAGAAATTTGACAGAATTTTCAACTTGGATTCAAATCATAGTTGAAGATTCGACCAGTAAAAAGATATTCTTCTAAATTAACTTCAGATGCACGAGTTTTATTTTGATCATTCGTCATCAAAAATTTTATTTGGAACCCGTTTTGGCTTTTGCCAGTCCATTTAATTTTTTCAGATAATCCTTTGTAAAAATAAAGATTTTGACAATCTTGCCTTCAACAATTGGTATCAAGACTGTTTTATTTTTTATTTTGTTATTGGGGCCGAGCAGTTTTAGAATTATGCTAACTATTATTTTGTAGGTATTCTAATCTCGGGTTTATGATCGTCATTAATTCATGTTTGATGGAATGGTTTGTGAATGATGATTATTTTTTTTAATCACGGGAGTTGACCGTGATTGATAGAATGTGAGCCTTATGGACATAAGATCGATGTAATAGCTAGTTTTATATTTTTAAACATCTGTTTAGATTATTTAAGAACATGTTGAACATGTCCAAGAACACAAAGAATGAAAGTGACACCCGCGGTGGGTCAGGTTTTTAACGAGCCACAGATTGCTGTATGTTTTTAATCATTTTAACTGTTTTTTTGTGAGTTTTTCTGCAGTATTTATGAATAAAAATAGCATAGAAAATAATAAAAAATAGCGATGAAAAATCACTAAAATAGCCCGATTTCGGCGGCTTTGTTGGCGGCAGTTTTTATGATTTTTTAGGAAATTTTTTAGACTATTTTTGGACAATTTTTTAAACATAAAATAACAGTAAAATATACTTCAAAATACTATAAAAATCAGAAAGAAATTGGGCCAAAATCACAACCCAAACAACCGACAAACAGGTCGGCAGCGACAGTGGCTTTCAGGCAGTTTTTTGACAATTATTCGAACTGTTTTCGAGCAATTTTTTCATAAAAAATTAGTACTTTTCAAGAGCTTTTCAACGGTATAAAGTACGTTGAAAAAAAAGTTCGGGAAGAGGTCGAAAAAGTCTTGGGAAGTTGGTGGTTCCAGGCGGCAGCGCGGGGGTGCGGCGGCAACAGCTTTGGGCAGTTTTTCGGGTTTTTTTGAGCAAATTTTTTGATAGAAAAATAATACTTTTCAAGAGCTTTTTTTGGTATAAAGTATGTCGAAAACAGAGTTCGAAAAGGAGTCAAAAAAGCTCCGAAAAGTTAGCGGCGCTGTGCTGTTGCAGCCAGCAACGTTTTTTGTGGTTCGAAAAGTTTTTTTAGCCATTTTTGAGCAATTTTTTAGCATATTTTTTACAAAAAAATTCCATATTTCGAGAGATTTTTAACGATTTAAAGCTCGTAAAAAACGGAGCTCGGATGAGGCGACAAGAGTCGCTTGATGGCGGCAGCAAGGCGGCGCCGGTGGTGGCTGGTGGTGGCCAACTATTTTCTCTCTCGAGGCTTTTTTGTGTTGATTTTCTTATTGATACAGGACTGATTTGATATATATATTAATATATCAGCTAGTATCAGAAAAGCCTGATGCAATTAGGACACAGGAATAAGAGATAAAAGAGGATTATTACAGCTTATCCTCTTCGATAAACTGAAATGCTTCAGCGTTCCACTTGGATCGTAAAATCGAAATATATACATATCAAGTTTGTACCTTCTACTCCCATAGAATTGTGGACCGGGTGTAAGCCTAATCAGAAACACATTCGAATATGGGAGTATCCAGCACTTGTGTTGAAAGGAAACGCGGGTAAGTTGAAACCGAGGACAGAAGTCTGTTTCCTTGTGAGATATCCTAAGGGAACCAAGGGTGGTCTATTTTATAATCCTAAGGATCAGAAGGTCATTGTTAGCACCAATGCCCAATTCCTAGAAGAGAATTATATTATGGATCACAGGCCCAAAAGCAACATTGTTTTGGAAAAACTGAGAGAGTACCAATAGAACAGAAGAACAAGTCACTGATATTTCATTACCTCATCGTAGTAGGAGAATTATCGGGGCATGTGCAAATCAAAAATAGAGTGCTGATGTACAGGGTTCATATTCTGCACAACGTGTTACTGTTAGTACATAGACACAGGTAGTGCCTCGTCGTAGTGGGAGGGTTGTTCATCAACCTGATCGGTATATGTTCTTGGGAGAGTCTTTTGACAGGATCCTGGCAGAACTAGATACTGCACCCTGTAACTACAATAAAACACTTCAAGACAAAGATACAGATCTTTGGCAAAGGGCTATGAATTTAGAAATAGAATTTATGTATTCCAATCAATTCTATGAACTTGTAGAATCACTCGAAGGGATAAAACCCATTGGATGCAAGTGGATCTACAAGAGAAAGAGATGAGCAAATGGGAAGGTTGAAACCTTCAAAGCTAGGCCTGTTGCTAAAAGGTTCACTCAGAAAGAAAGTATCGATTAAGAGAAAACCTTTTCCCCGGTAGCCATGCTTAAGTCTATTCATATTGTCTTATTCATTGCCGCACATTTCGATTACAAAATCTGACAAATGGATGTCAAAATAGCTTTTCTTAACACAAGTCTTGATGAGTGTATCTATATGATACAACTAGACGGATTCATTGCAAAGGGTCATGAACACATGTTGTGTAAGTTTAAGAGATTCATTTATGGACTTAAGCAGGCGTCGATATCTTGGAATACTCGGTTTGATCAAGCTATTACGTCTTATGGTTTTGATCAGAGTCCAGATGTGTCTTGTGTGTACAAAAAGCGTGAAGGAAGTGTGGTGATCTTCTTTGTACTTTATGTAGACGATATATTGCTCATCGAAAATGATGTGGGGGCATTATCTACGATTAAAGTATGGTTATCTAGGCAGTTCGACATGAAGGACTTGGGAGAAGCCAGTCACATCCTTGGGATCAAGCTCATACGAGATCAAAAACAAATGATGTTTGGCTTATCATAAGTAAAGTGAATCGATGATATCCTTACTCGTTTTAACATGCAGGATTCCAAGAAAGGGTTTCTCTATTTCAGGCATGGAATCACTATATCCAAAGATCAGTGTCTTAAGACACCTGATGAGATAGAAAAGATGAATGGGGTTCCTTATACTTCAGCAGTAGGAAGCCTCATGTATACTATACTCTACACTAGACCCAACATTTACTTTGTCGCTGGCATGGTTAGCAGATATCAGTCTAATTCAAGGCAGGAGTATTGGATTGAGATAAAGAATATAATCAAGTACCTGAAAAAGACTAAGGATTATATGTTAGTTTACCAGGCAGATAGTTTAGTACATTTGGAGTACACAGACTCAGATTTCCAGTTAGACATAAAGTTGACATCAGGAGACAACCTTGCAGATCCTTTACAAAGAGTTTTGCGGCTAAATTTTTTGATAATCATATAGAGGGCATGGGAGTCAGATGTATGGTAGTATTGTTTTGAGTATAAGTGGGAGATTATTAGGGCTAGTATACTAAAAATCATGTTTTTAGTATTTAATTTTATTTTAATAAAATTATTTTTTTTATTTTGTGAGAATCTTTATGTGCAATGTATGTGTATCATTTCTTTAATGTTATGCATGGATATCTGATATTCTGTATAGTACTTAATCTGGTATGTAGAGTACGACTTGCACACAGAAGATCATATTTTAGGTTCTTACATAATATAAGTTTTATGTTAACAGTTTAGATAGAAATAAGCATACCATCGGTACGACTGTAGCATAGAGTTTTAGTAGGCCTGTCTCGGTTACGAAAAACAGATAATAGCGTCGTTTATTGTTTCGATTCTCTGTGCTAGTACACTTTATGTGTATTGAATGGAACATTTGAGGTAATTAATTTTATACTGACTATATAAATTAATTCACACCCCAAAGTTATTATAAATAGTATTTATCCTTTTAATTCTGAAATAATTATTGATCTGCGTATATTTAATATTCGTTATTTTTATTCATTAGATGGTGTGATCTTATATGGATCTATATTCCCAGTAAGTTAGATAGCAGTATTATTTATATGGCGAATATTAATTATTAACGAAATTCACGTTCCGAAAGATCGAGATTGACGATACCCCCTTAAGAAAACTTATAAGTTTTGACCGGGTCAAACCCTGTAGGTGGATTTGATTATCCGATTGTCAAATAAGTTAAGCGAAATGGCTTAAGAAATATCAAGATGCCGATTACATTAAATTATCAATAATTAAATTTAATTAGCGGGTATCGAATATCTTAACGTGGGGAGAAATGGTAAGTATTTAATAAGAAGAGCTCAATGCAAGATGGTCTTGAAATTATGGATCAGAGTGCAATTATAGTTCTTTAGTGGTGTGAACTGTAATTCAGTGTTTTATGAAAATTATAAAAATCGCTGCTAGTTTTTCATAATTGCAGATATCGCTATGAGATTTGCTTAATTACAGAAACCGCTGATACGTGTCGATATTCCACTAGAAGTCATACTCATAATCACTCTCCAAGTCCCTACTGTAGTCCTATAAATATGCGAGTAGGCTGAACCAATTTCATAACTTGTCTTCTTAGACTAAAGTTGTCTAAGTTCTGCCGGTACGAGTTCTCGATAGTCCGTAACCTACACTACATTCGAAAATCGCATAAGAGAATACAGCTAAAGATCTGACAGGAGCTTCAACTTGGATTCAAATTATAGTTGAAGATTCAACTGGTAAAAATGTATTCTTTTAAATTAACTTCGGATGCACTGGATTTATTTTGAACGTTCGTCATCGAAAGCTTTTTCTGGAGCCTGTTTTGGAGTTTACCCATCTAGTTAATTTTTTTTTTTAAATAATCGTTTGCAAAAAGAAAAAATTTAGCAGTCCTGCCTCCAACATAAACGTGTTGACTCAATTGGCTGAAAGTGTCGACCCTACTTGAAAAAGTGTCGATACAAACTATGTCTTTAGACAACCCCTACTCGTGAAGAAATGTGTCAACTCAAACACTATTTGTGTCAACACAAATCTTTTTACCTATTTAAAAGGCACCGGTCCCCACCAGTCGTATCGTTTCGCTCTCGCATTTTTTATGAAATCCTTAACGTTTCTGAGGGAGATTTGTATGTGTCATGTAAAATACCAAAGAGAAACATTGAAATCGAAGGTTTTTTCTCCCATGATGCTGTAAAGCAAATCTTTGAGATTGAGGAAATTGATCCCTCAAAACCTATGAAAGCCAACTCCCTTTAACCCGAAATGAGAATCTTACATCATATGGTGAACCATATTTTCTTACCTCAAATGGAAAAATTTAGAGATGTCACCTATATGCATGTTTTTGTTATGTGATGCATTCTTGAAAAGAAAGCTCTTGATCTCGATTTCCTCTTCATCTTTGATATGCTTCAATTGTATGGGAAATCAAATTCTTCTCTCCCTCATGCGATGTTTTTGACAAAAGTTTTCAAATATTTTGGTGTTGATTTGTCTAAGGAAAAGGTTGTTGCCTTTTCTATGCAAGATTTGTATGGTAGTTTTACCCTTAATCATATGCAGATTGCTAATATTGACGGTGTTTAGACTACAACTCGTCGTGGTACCCCCTCATCTACCAGAACTCCTCATCCTCCTCCTTCTCCTCCACCTCGTGACATATCTCCTATTCCTTATGATCCTAGTGCCCCTGTACCTACATCCTCTGGACCTCATATCAGTCCCTCTTCTATTCCTCATTCTCATGCATCTACATCTTACGCTGGTCCTCCTCTTAATCTTTCTGAAATCACCTCTCTTGTCAAGGATTTACCCTCCTCCTTGACAAACTTTCAAGAAAAAATTGATCAGGATTTTTTTTATCTTCATCACATCATCTCTGACCTTTCTGATATAGTAAAACATATAGACAAAATCCACCGTTCCTTAAGGAAAGAGGTGGAACATGCTACTGGTGCTGGGAGATCTTTGTGATGCACAATGGATGACAGCATTGTCTCCATTGTCAATACAAACAATGCCATTCTCCAGCAAGTCAGAAAAGAGTATGATGAGTTGTGATTGTTGTTCAAGAAAATTCTAAAAAATTCAAAAAAAATCTCCAGTGACTCGAGCAAGCATGGGCTACACAATGCAAGTCCAATGAGACAAAGGAAGAAAAAGCTACACGACTTAAACGTGAACCAGACTTAGCCCTCACTGCCACTCTTGATGCCATGGCAGCAACAGAAAAGAAAGATGAACGAGCACAATCTTCCAAGGAGAAAGCTTCTATGCAAAAGCAGAAATTTGAGGAGAAGAAGAAATTTCGAGAATTCATAGATAACCCCTGATGAAGATTGTGATGATTCCAAAAGGGGAGAAGAAAAGAAGTGAAGGGAAGTAAAGGGCAAAGAACATATGAACTTTGAAGTTTTTGAAGTAGTTTGTGTGTTTTCATATGAAGGAGAAATTGTATTTAACAAACATACATTCATTTTTTCTTTGTTTTTATGGATGTGATTAGCTAAATATTTCTAATTATTAATGGCTAGGTATGATATCATATTTGCTCCATGCCTCTTATTTTTGTTATGTTGTGTATTGAAATGATTACATGTCTTAGAGAAATTGAACTTACACAAATTCATATATGTTGAATCTCTTGATTATATTGCATGCCAAAGTTTATGTTGAATCGATATCCAATTTTTAATAAATTTAGAATACTTCTGAATTCATTTGCAAGTTCTTATAAACTTGTGGCTTTTATTGTCATTATATGCCATTTTGATTTAACTGCATAACTTGTTAAATGCATAACGATAAGGGAAAAACCCTTATTAAAATTTTTTTTAAATATTTTATAGAAAATGTTATAATCATAAAAAAATGGGAGATTATTAATCCAAGAGATTTTTTATTTAGATTTTGATGATTTTAATAAATTATTTTCCATGTAAAATTGATTTAAAAAGATATTGTTCATTATTTTCAAAAAGGTAATGTTAATACTAATTGGCAAATGAGTTAACACCTTTAGTCATATGAAATAACTCATCTCTCAAATAGATTGACACTTAAATATTCTTGTCAAAGAATATTTTGTGTTAACCCAAATTGATAATTGAGTCAACACCTTAAGGCAAACAATGCTTGAATCTTTCAAGTGTGTTGACACATTTGAACAATTGAGTCAACACCTTAATATGTTTATCTAAGATGTTTCAGGTATTTCAATTTGAGTTAACACAAATTGAATTTTGAGTCGACACAAAAGAACCGAGACTCTCTGCACTAGAATGAGTCGACACAAACTCAGTTTGAGTCGATACCAAGTGATTCTTCACTTTGGTCATTCGTGGATTTTGAGTCAATACCAATTAAAGATGAGTCGACACAAATTTACCAAGATTACCTGTAGAATTTTGAGTCGGCACCGAAGTCAAAATGAGTCAACACAAAATTACTGAGAGTTCCTGTACTTTTTAGTGTCGACCCCAAAGGCAATTCGAGTCGACACAAAAAGACCCCCTTGGAAAGCTGAAGTACAAAAAGAGTTGACACTAAATGTATTTGTGTCGACACCGTTGTGTTGGAGAGAATGAGTAGAAATTTGTATCAACACTAACGAAGATTTGAGTCGACCCAATCACTTAACAAACTAAGCCCTTGAAGATTTGTATCGACCCTAAACCATTTGTGTCGACACCTGCGACGAAAATTCAAATTACGCAGCTGAGTTCAACGGTTGGATTTTTTACATTTATTGCTCCCACCTACCTCCAACGGTCATGAATCCTCAAGAGCCTATGTAAGAAATCACTCTTCAAACATTTAAACAACTGGAGACTTACATTTACTGTTGTGTTGCTTGAATCAAATACCAAATCTCTCAAGTTCTCATTTATTACTCATAACTCTGGCTCTTGTTTCTCATCTCTTTACTCTTCATTTATTGCCAATCATTTTGTAAAGAGAGTGAGTGATATTCATTGTAATACCTCATTTATCGTATCTAAAGGTGAGTCACCATTCATCATTTGAGTGAGTGAGTAATTCTCATCAAAGAATAACTCAAGAAATTAGAATAAAAACAGGGGCGTATTTTTCGTAGGATTATCTTGATATTGTAAAGATCTTGAATGCACCCATAAGTATTTTACATTAGTGAAAATTCTCAAAGGAAGTCTTGGGGAGTAGACGTAGGGTTGGAAGAAACCGAACCACTATAAATCTCGGTGTCCGGTTCAATTTCTCTCTCCCTAACCTCTTTAATATTCACATTACCTTATTACTTGATTATACTTGCTATAATTATTTGTGACATTAAAAGGTTTTCGAA
This sequence comes from Heliamphora exappendiculata, assembly GCA_034768845.1. Classification (NCBI taxonomy): domain Eukaryota; kingdom Viridiplantae; phylum Streptophyta; class Magnoliopsida; order Ericales; family Sarraceniaceae; genus Heliamphora; species Heliamphora exappendiculata. Next base: position 7,192 of record JAOTRH010030724.1, on the reverse strand, counting down.
AAAAAAAATTAAAATCATTATTATCGTTTTAGAACGCAATTCACTCTCCTTTTGGGTTGCATAGAACTTGTATCATATATCATTGTAAGTCTTTAGGGCTAAGTAGTTTTTAGTGGCTAAAACCATTTTGAGACTTCTCTCTTTGTTCCAATTCCTTTTTTTTTTTGTTTGAATCAATAAAGTTATTGAAGGTTTTTGTTCTTGGTATCCGTTCTCAAATCAACAAATTCAAGTTTATATTATTTTTTTATACGTTTCTGCTACATCAGTTAGTATCAGAGCCTATACTCGATTCTTAGTCATGGCACAACAAAAAATTTGTGATGATCAAGATGTTTTTGTAGATGTGTGTGTGCGAAATGACGTTGTACGGAATGTTCAAGCAGAGGAAAGAGTTATTCATATAAATGAGTCAATTATCGCTTTCTCTGAGCAGATTTTTAACTTGACCACAGTAGTCTATCTTTGCAACCATCCACTAATCCCACATCTTTTAGAAGAAGATGCGGCTGAGTGGTTTTTCATTTCAAATGTTATTTTAGATCTAATCGTGGATTTGAATAAATTACCAATTTTCGATGAATAATCATTTACTTTTGAAAAAATTACATAAAGATGATGTCATGAAAATTTTATAAAAAATATCATTTCACCATCATTGGCGTTGCAAATTGTCGTAGATTGGCCTATTCAATAATGCAATTTGAAGAGGAATATTTTGATTTTTAGCATTTATACTGAAGTCATTGATACACTATGGAGTGTTACCAGTTTGTTCAAGATCATGACTCTTGGCTTGCACTTCACTTGCTAGATGTAATTGATTTGTTAAAAGAAAAAATAGTTGAAATATTACATACAAATCAAGTATATTTAGTTTTATGGTTATTGGACAAGATTGATTTAAAGTACAAAGTAGATACAAACAAACGACAATTTATCAAGTTATTTTAAATCATGAAAACTCGAGATAGAGTTTCTCATGCTAGGAGAATAATATAGGCAACATTTTAACAAACTTCAATTTTGTTAATAACTTTTTCTAGGAAGTTCATGTTTTAGTGACTCTTGTTTTGACATGTTTTTATATATTTAGTAGTCCAAATTGGGTTTATTTTAAATCTATCTTTTTTAATAATTTTGTCTTTTCTTTATCTAGGCATACCTTATTGGAAGTTGCTTTAGTTATGCTATTTTCTAAAGTCCTCATAGTTGCTTTTCATTATAAATACTATATCAAGTCTTTATGGCAAAGCAATTTTTTGTAATTAATACAATTTTGAGAGTTCTCTTTGTTCCAATTCCTTTAATTCTCTTTTGAATTAGAAAAATTATTGAAAGCTCTTGTTTTCGGTATTCGTTTCCGAATCAATAAACTCAAATTCATTTCTCTTTTCTTTCTTTTACACATTTTTACTACATCAAGTTTGGGGTTGTCAGGGGTTGGGGTGCTTAGGAAGGGAGTAGTGATGGTTTGGGGTTAGGGACTAGGGGTAAGGACAATGTTTGTTTTGCGATGGGACCGGCTGGGGCTTTAGGCGGTGGCCGATGCTTGGATAATCAACTGGTGGCAGTGGTTGACGTCTAGGAAACAAGGTAGTTGTGTGGCTGGTGGTTGGATCAGGTCATGGCGATCAAATGGTGGTTGATCATGTAGAGTGACAATTGGGGAATTGATGGCTCGACCATGATGTGGGGACAATCGAGTTGGTGGTTGTGGTCGATCGTGCAATGCAGTGTGGTGGTGCCATCGAAAACTTGTGATAGTTGTGGTGAGATCGTCAATAGCGTGGTGTTAGTGGTGGTAGTAGTTGCACCGTGCTTTGACTTTCTGTTAAGGATCAATAAGTGAGGAAGAAGAGAAGTGGGAGGAGTGAAAGCTGAGTATGTGAAGATTTGGCCTTCAATTTGTTATAAAATTTTAAGGGTAATTTGGTAAATGCAATTATTCTATTAACAGGGCTAATATAGAAAGAAAGAAAGAAAGTGAAATTATGTTAAAAAGTGTGGTGGTTACTATATTTTCTTTCGTTTTGTATGAATTTTTTTTCACTCCAGATAACAAATAAGATGGGTACAATATTTTCTTTTGTCCTGTCTCGTTTTCTCTCGCTCTGTACCCGATTACATAAAATAAATTTTTTTAAAGTATTAATACATGTAATAAATTCAAAATATTAAAATATTATATTTATCTCTAATTTTTCTTTTCTATTTTATTACATTTTGTATTTTTAGTTATATTAATTCATCAACTATTATTTTTTATATATTATATTATCTATAACACTTATTAATATCATTCTTTTAAATATTAAAAACTATTCTCAAAATATTCTCGTCCCCACCTCATCTCCCGCTACTTCTCTGATACTTTCTCCCGTTCTCACTCCTATCAAATAGAGAACGAGGATGGAAAAGCTCATCCCCAACCCCAACCTGAACTCGCCCTATTTCCATCCCTACATGCTTGGCAATTTAATGAACTTTGAATTTGCAAAGCAATCAGTTTCCCTAAACTTACAGATTGACTAATTATTTTCTGATTTTGTATAGACAGTTTAAACGGGTTGTCGATTTGAAATTTTTTAAAAATAAGTATTATTTTAATTGAGTTTTTAGTGTCAAACAAGATTAAAGAAATAGCACAAACAATTTATTTTCTTAGATTATTTTATCCACAAAAGGAATGTTTATATTACTACATCAAGAACTTGCAACTAGAAAAACTTGAATCAACAGAGCTCTTCAAACCTAATAAGTTTCAACAACAATGCCTCAAACAAGAACACAATATACGTATTTGGCAACGAACTTTCTATTACTAAATTTAGTTATAAGTTATAATCTTTTTCAAACAACTACAATTTCTACTATAAACTATGTCACGCCCCAAATTTTGGATCACGCGAAAAGCCTACAACCAACCACCAAACTACCCAAACCCAAAAAGGATGAAAACCATTAAGCCAAATGAGGCTAAATCTTTGTAAAATGTACCACCAATGGTTTATTTAATTTAAAAGAATAGTCCAAAGACTACGATTACGACCCTACAAGATAAGCCTTTAAAACAAAATAAACGTTTTTGAGTAATGAAAATCCTTTTTAAAAAGATTTGTGAAAGCAGTTCTAAAATCCCCCTCGAAATACTAGAGTTTGGATGAAACATAAACCATTTGAAAACTCCTTTTGTAAACCATTGAACCAAGCAAAGAAAAGTGTAGTAAAAAACTACGAAAAACAACAACCAACCCATGATTCTCTCGAAAGCAACAAAGCATGCATGCAGCTATAAGAATATCATATGGTTTACAACATGTTACAAACAAACATGAAACATATACACAATGTATAAGCTACCTATCTTGACAAAACACAAGTCTTTCCATCAGCCACCTCCGGGCACCTCAAGGTTACCCCACAGGACCATGTTCACTTGAAAAAAGTTTTTAACAAAAATCATACACCGTGAGCCGAAGCCCAATAGGAATAGACTATAAAACCGTAAGCAGGATATGTAATCACATAGCATATAATTTGACTCAACCGCCTGGGCCTAAAAAAGGTTTTACTTTATAAAATCCCAAGTTTTTCCATCAGACTACACAAGTCTCCCAAAACGTTTTTTCATCCTCAAAATCGAGCATTTCAACAGTTAAAGGAAAATAATATCCAAAACGATTGTTTTCCACTCGAATCACACAACCAAGAACAAAAATATATTTTCCACTCAGATCACCCAACTGAGGAACATGAAAATAATTTCCCACTCGGAACTCACAGCCGAGGAAAAATAAAATAGTTTTCCACTCGGAACTCACAGCTGAGGAAAGATAAAATGAATCCTATATACCTACTCTGTTACATAATGACAGAGGTAACAACTATAGACTTATGCCCATTACCCAATTCCTGAATCATTTAAGACCTATTAGGTAATGACAAGTTCTATACGGAGTTACAACAACGCAGCCACTAACGGGGGCAACCGGCACTTTTTACGGGCCTAATACCGAGGGAAAAGCACCCAATCGCTCTTCACGGGCTAACTACCGTAGGAAGGAGCACCCAATCGCTCTACACTGGCTAACTACCGTGGGAAGGAGCACCCAAACCAAACACTATCACGGTACATCTATAGAATCATTTAAAAACTTGTACGTAACTCAACTACGAAAATATTTAAAACATTTATACATCAACATGTATAAAAAGGTAACTAGTGGCCCTACCACCATGTCATCCATCAACTATGGAGATCAACAACTCATTCAAAACATTTTCAAAATATTTTTTTTCATTTTTAATCGAAACGTTCAAAACTGAGACTCAACCCCAAGGGTTAGCTCCAAATCTCAAAAACATAGTTTTTCCACAAATAGCCATTTTTAAAACCACCTTTTGAAAAACGAACATCCGCTAGTTCATATCATGTAATAAACCACATAAAAACTGAAAAATATGCTTTTTAATCCAAACAACAAGGTTTAAACATGTGATATGAAATTTAAAGCGTTTTTAACTGGTGAATAAGCATGTAATTGCACGTAGCACCCTTAAATTACAATATAGTTTATGATCCTACCTCGTTGAGTCAAAAACTCGTTGCCTCGATCCACGTGCAAAAACAAACTTTGTCGAAACGAGATTATATCTGGATAGATGCGAAGCTCTCAGCACCGATATTAAGGATATGCTGTCTGATCGCTGAAAATCAAGCCCCGAGCCCATCAAAATTTAGAGAGAAGGCAGAAAAATCAAAACTTAGCTTAGAAGAAACCTCCTTCAAAATATCTCAAGGCCTGATATTTATAGAAAAACGCCCAAAAACCCAGGTCAGTCGACTGAAAAGCTTCTGAAAAACTAAAAACTTTCCACTAACACAAACCAGTCGACTGAACCACCAAAAAGCTCACTCAGTTGATTGAACTCACCCTCTTAGTCGACTGAATGCTCACTGAAATTTTTTTCAAACTGTTTTCGATGACAAAACATGTTTTATAGCCCCGAACCAAACCAAACATGTCTCTAAAATATCACCGAGGTTAAAAGGGTAATTCTAATACCTTAAACACTTGAATCATTTTTAAAAAAACGGGTCAGGGTCTCACAAGCTATAACTATTTTTTTTCTATTTCAGTTACAAGTTATAATATTTACCAAACACTTATAATTTCTGCTACAAGCTACAATCTATAAACTACTAATTTCAGCAATATCAAATACCAATAAGCTAAAGCTTGAGGGTAATTATTCGATGCTCCCGGAGTACTATGTAGTAAGTCCAGGTAGCAAATAAGTTGACAAGAAATTAACTACAATTACAAAGCTTCTAGACTTGATAACTTCTTTTAACAAAAACAAAAGTCTATTTCTTCCTTTCACTAATAACTTATCTTCCTTGTATAAAAGGATTCATGCATCCCAATTTCCTTACAACCTCTTTCACCCATAAAGCTGCTCTTATTTTGATAAAGCTTCAAGGTCTCTGAACAATCTAACTCTATTTGGTTGAAGAAAACCTTGTTCCTTGCTAATCAAATAGCTCAAATTGTAGAATAAAAGATGTTTTCTCCTTTCCAGCCCTCAATATCTATAACCAAGCCTCCATCTTGATAGCTCTTCCAGGTTCTTTGATGCACCTACTGTATTCCCCACCAATTCAATATCTCACACCACATTTTCCAGCACCTCCCACAGTGCACTAGTAAATGCACAGATGATTCATTTACCTTTTTTGTATAAAACTTTTCAAAAAAATTTCCCAAAAGCTTCTGCCAATCTCAGACTTCGTTCAACATCCTCCAGCAAAACAATTGTACTGTGAAAATCCATCATTCTCCAAAACCTATTGCATAGGATCATCTTCCTTCTAGCTTCTTAACTAGACTACTGATCACAGGTTGAATTGATCATCAAAAGAAGAATTAGTCCAAAAATTAGGATATCACTCTAGACATTCTACATTCTATCACTCGAATAGATTCGCTCTGAATCACAACATCCATCTCCAATCTGCATAATTTTCTTGATACACTTGTGCCACGGTAGCTTCTTTTTGTTCTAAAAGTAAGAATAACCCTGGAAAGTGATGACAACATTTTTCTACTATCCTTCCATAACTTAACATATATCCCAAACCCAATTATCATAACGAATTTGACCAAAATTAGGATATCTCTCACTCGAATAGATTCGTTCTGAATTGCAACTTCCATCTCTAATCTGCATAACTTTCTTGATACACTTGTACCATCGTTGCTTCTTTTTGTTCTGAAAGTAAGAATAACCTTGGAAAGAGTCAAAGAGATGACAACTTCTTTCTACTATCCATACATCCTTCCAAAACTTAATATATATCCTAAACCCAATTATAAAGAAGAATTAGGCCAAAAATTAGGATATCACTCTAGACATTCTTCCTTCTCTCACTTGAATAGATTCGTTTTGAATTACATCTTCCATCTCTAATGTGCATAATTTTCTTGATACACTTTGCCACAGTTGCTTATTTTTGTTCTGAAAGTAAGAATAACATTGGAAAGGGATGACAACTTTTTTCTGCTAGCCATACATCATTCCGGAACTTAACAAATATCCCCGACCTAATTATAAGGAAGAATTAGGCCAAAAATTAGGATATCACCCTAGACATTCTTCATTCTCTCACTTGAATGGATTTGTTCTGAATTGCAGCCTCCACCACTAATCTGCATAATTTCCCAGTGCCACAGTTGCTTCTTTTGTGTGTGTGTGTGTGTGTGTTTTGAAAGCAAGAATAATATTGGAAAGAGATGACATGTAACGACTCGCTACGTGCTTATTTTATTCTTTTATATTTTCGGTAAGAGAAGAGAAGAAATTAAATTTGGGCGTGGGTGTCATAAATTTTGCTTAATTAATGATTGAATTAATATATGTGAAAGTGAAATTGAAATACATGGTGATGAATGATATTGATGTGGGTGTGTTAATAGAAAGATTCATGTATTAAAATGGGAGCAGAGTTTAGAATTTGAAATGAATTTTAAGAAAATTCACAAAATTTTGCTTCAGAGGTCACCGCACGAGCGGTGGGGGTCCACTCGAGCGGACTATTGGGATATGCTTGAAGTATTCTCGAACGTTGGAGATGTTTCGGGGTTTATATATATGTGTACATATGTGTCACGTGAGAGAGGAAAACCAC
>JAOTRH010030713.1:0-19461 GCA_034768845.1 Heliamphora exappendiculata | reverse complement strand
AGATCACAACAGTTTGATAAGCGTACTACACCAAAAGTTGACTTTAAAAATGTTTTAAAAAGATTTGAACAACAACCAAAACAAACACCTACAATTAATAACATGTATCAAGAATTAAATCAATTAAAATAAGATATTAAAAATTTATAAAAAAGAATCTCATTAGTAGAAAATAAAAAAAGAGAGCCAATGCATTTTGCTTTTGAACTATCTCCTAGTACTTAAGAAAGTACAAATGTAATACATAATGAAAAAAATAAAAATAAAAACAAAAATAAAGGTATTATTATACAAGAACCTATTGACCCTAATTTAACAATAACTTAATCTAATTTTCCTTTATTAAATCAAATTATGTTTCAAAAATAGTATATAAAAATACACTTAGTAGTCCAAGAAAATTTTATTGTTGAAACAATTGCATTAGTTGACTCTGGTACTGATCTTAATTATATAAGAGAATGATTAATTCCTACTAAATATTTTGAAAAAACTAAACAAAGTTTGCATACTGCTGATGGCAATTCCATGAAAATAAATTACAAATTATCTAATACTTATATTTGTAATCAAGACATATGTCTTTAAACAGAATTTACCATAGTCCAAAATTTATCTCAACATATAATTTTAGGTACTCCATTCTTAACAATGATTATCTCATTTAAAGTATCCCATGAAAGTATCTCTACAAAATTATTAAAAAATCAAGAAATTAATTTTTTATTTATTTTTCCCCCACAACCACATACATTACAAGAATTTAAAATCAATTTAATTTTTAAACAAAAATAAATTCATTATTTACAAGAAGAACTATCTTATACTCAAATTGAATAATAAATTAATAAATTTAAAATACAACAAAAAATAGAAGAATTTAAAATTTTGTATGAAAAATATTTATGTTCAAATTTACCACATGCTTTTTGGCATCGTAAACAATACATAGTACAAATACCTTATGAACCCGATTTTAATGGAAGATTTATTCCAACTAAAGCTAGACCTTCCCAAATGAATCAAACCCAATTAGAATATTGTAAAAAAAAATTCAAAATTTATTAAATAAAAAATTAATTCGTCCCAGTCAATCTCTATGGTCGTGTGCGGCCTTCTATGTAAATGAAAATGCTAATTTAGAAAAGAGAAACACTTAGATTAGTTATAAATTATAAATCTTTAAATAAAGTATTAAAATGGATTAGATATCCAATCTTTAATAAAAAAAGATTTATTAAATCGTTTAAATCAAGCAAAAATATTTTCTAAATTTGATATGAATTCAAGATTTTGGCAAATACAAATTGATGAAAAAGATGGATATAAAACTGCATTCACTGTGCCCTTTGGACACTATGAATGGAATGTTATGCCTTTTGATTTAAAAAATGCTTCATCAGAATTTTAAATAATTATGAATGATATATTTAATAATTATTCTTAATTTTGTATTATTTATATTGATGATATCTTAATATTTTCTTCATCAATATCTCAACATATAAAACATTTATATAAATTTTATAATATTATTAAATCTAATGGATTAATTTTGAGCACTCTAAAAATAAAATTATTTCAAACTAAAATAAGATTTTTCGGTCATAATATTCATCAAGGTACAATCATTCCAATTGATAGATCTATAGAATTTGCACATAAATTTACATATGAAATTTTAAATAAAACCCAATTACAAAGATTTTTAGAAAGTTTAAATTACATTAAAGAATTTTATCATGACATGCATAAAGATACAAAAATATTATATCAAATATTTAAAAAAAATCCAAAATTATGGACAATCCAATACACAAAAGCTGTCCAAAAAATTAAACAACATACCAAACATCTCCCATGCTTATGTTTGCATATTCGAAATGCCTTTAAAATTGTTAAAACCGACGCATTTGACGTAGAATATAGAGGAATATTAAAACAAAAATATCAAAGTAAAGAACAATTAATTAGATATACAAGTAGCGTATGAAAACTGGCTCAAAGTAATTATTGTACAATTAAAAAGAAAATATTATCTATTGTTTTATGTATAACTAAATTTGAGAGTTATCTATTAAATCAAATTTTTTTATTAAAAATATACTACAAAGCTGCTAAATATGTGTTACAAAAAGATGTTAAAAATATTATTTTCAAACAAATATTTGCTAGATGCCAAACGATATTATCAATATTTGATTTTGATATAGAGTTTATTAAAGGTGAATCTAATTCTCTTCCTGACTTCTTAACTCGAGAATTTTTGCAGGGTTCTCAACATTTATCCATTTTTATAATGTCCAAAGAAAAATGTATAATGAGTAATTTTTTCAAAAATTTCATACGCACACAGCCAATGAAAGGAGATACCCCATTTCAAAAGACCATAAAAGTACAATGCTATATTCCTAATAAAATCCTATTCCTCATTATACCTCTTAAAGAAGAGGATTATCAATTGGCGAGTTCAAAGAGTGATAAGGAGATGCCTATGGCAATTGCCCAATTAATCGGAAGATATCTTCCACCTAAATGGTTTTATCAATTAGAAACTGGTACCTCCAATCGTCTCTATTTTGAAACTATTTTATTAGAAACATGATCTGTTAAAATACAACATATTATTTATGATGAAGGAAAAATCATTCAATTTTCTAAATGTGTTATTCAAAAAATTATTTCTAAAAATGAATGGGGTTGCGGTGACAGTTTTAATAAAACTTTTAAAAATATTCGCCCCAAAACTTATAATTTTTATGATTATCAAAAAGCTTTTCATAATCTTTTCTATTTTTAAAATGATGCTATGAAACATTCATGATTCATAAAATTTTGCAACAATTTTGAATTTACTCTATCATATTGGATCCACATTTGGTGGGAACAATTTGATCCTCATCCAAATATTCTTCCATTTCCATTAAAAGAATCCTATGAGCATTATGTCAAATACATCAATCCTTTAAATCCCTCATTGCTCCATTTTATGCAGATTTCTTACTTCCTTGGTTGCTCCAATGGAAGTTCAACATCTCTGTTGCCAATTCAATTCCTTATCTCTTCCACAAATTTGCCTATCGCTGGTGGAATAAATTTGAAATTCCCAAAGAATATTATCCCGATACTCTTAAAAATTTTTATTTGAAATTTTTTTTCCAAAAGAATGCTCAAAGAAATAAAGAATTTGAAACTCGTAAAGCGTCCTATGCATCTAAACTTGCTTATTCATCGTCTCTTAAATCTGTGGCCTCGGATTCCTCTAATTTTCTCAATGTTAATATTTCTACCATTAAATCAAAAGTTCTTTTTAGAAATTCATCATTGATTTTGTCTAAAGATGCTTTGAAAAAAACACTTCTTAAAGAGCTTAATTCACAACTTGAATCTGATAATTTCTTAGGAGATTTGCTCACTAGACCCATCAGTCCTCAATCTAACGAGGATGATTGTTTAGGTGTTAATTTTGATACTCAGTCTTTATGACTATTTGATAAGTCATTTGATCCTTTAATACTTTCTATATATCATGAACATCCATTTTATCATTCGTCATATCCATCCTTAAATGATTCTCATCTATTATTTAAGTCAAAAGATACAATCAATGGTCTTAAAAAGATTATCTCTTTTAATAAAGCTAATGCCTATTGTCTGCCATACCTCCCAAAGAAGTATTAAAATTAGAAGCTGTGTCATCCATTAATCATTCACAATTCACGCCGGACAACGCATGACTTAAAATTTCTGCCAAATTCAAAGATGCTCCATGACTTCCCATTATGATGTTTGTATAAAGTATTCAAAGATGCTTTCACTTTTTCTCTCGGATGCTCTACAGTATTTTGACAAATTACTATGCAGGAACAGTAAAGCGCCGAAAGATGATTCGTCTTTTGTAAGCAGTAGTCTAAAAGTAATTATTATATTTTTCCTATTCCTTTTGTAAAATGTAATGTTCTTCATGTCCGGAGTCTGATCTCCGCTTATAAATTAAATCACTAAGGAGGGTTGCTCATCAAACTCCATACTTCTTTCTCTTTTTATATTCTCTTTCTATTTTGTCTACCATCTTTCTCTGTAAACGTTTTTTATTGTCATCATCCTTTAAAGTTCGTAAGTTCTCTTATTAATTAAATTAAAATTTGTATTGTGTTTGATTTATCTTATTTGATTATTTGTATGTGATTAACGATTAACAAGATTCAAAGTATATATATATATATATATATATAGAGAAGGAGAGAGAGAGAGAGAGAGAGAGAGAACAGAGATCGAGAGAGATAGAAGAGGAGGAGGAGAATGGTGGTCGGCGGTGGAACGATGGTGAGGGCGGCAACAGATGTGGACGGCGGTGGCGGTGACCGGTACCGGAGATGGTCGTCGATGTGAGAAGAAGTAGACTGAGTCGGGGAAGCATGTTGGTGGAGCTGGAGAAGAAGAACACTGAGTTGGGTTGAGTGTGAGTGAGTTGAGTGAGTCAGGAGGGCGAGTTATTGAGTTTTAGATTAGGGTTAAATAAGTAAATTTGCCATTGCCGTTAACGGAGTTAGGGGAACAACGCTGACAAGGGAGGTTAATGTAATTTCAAAGATCTCATGGGAGGTCTCTGTATTTTCAGTTAACCTCAAGGGAGGTAAGTGTAATTATCCCAATAATTTATTTACGCCAGAACTTTTATGTGAGATTTCTGAACAAAGTGTCTGTTCACTCTTGGATGCCAAAATAAGTTTTTGTTCACGTTTGGATACCAAAATAAGTTTTTTAGTTTTTTGATTTTTTTGTCAAAAAAAAATGTGAGAAAACATAAAAAATACCAATTAATTACAGTAAAAGACCAAAATTCTTTTATATATTTGATATTAACAATAACAAAATGCTAACCATCGCCCAATAGGTGGTGTAGATAATAGGTATATAATGTATAAATATATGTACAAAGTGTATTGATATATATAAAAGTGGTAAATCCTACACCAAAAAATGTATTGATATTAAAATTTTTTTATCTTCATTAAGTTATTAACTACCGCACAGTGTGTAGTGGTTAGCAGTACCCATTAATAATTATACGTAATTGGTAGTAATAGTAAATAAGTGGTGAATAAATGGTATTATTGTACTTTAAAAGTGGTGAAAGTTTAATTTAAATATTTTGAGAGTTTGTGTTTTGATTTGATTTTTTGACTTTTTAATTTTTTTACCTTTTTGCCATACGAGGAAGATTTTTTTTTTACATTTTTAGTCAAAAAATCAAAAAAAAACTAATTACCAATTAGCCCCTAAGCTAACTTTTTAAAAAAAAATTTATCTGGGATCCAACAAATATTTTTATTGAAATATTTTTGGCATCTCAAGTGATTTTTTCGCTTTGTTGTGGCAAATAACTATTTCACCCTCATAAAATAATGCGTTTTTTTACTTGATTTATTTAAAACTTATTTTTCATTTGGGGCAAATTCTTGGTCTTACCTAATAATATTGGCTTGTAATTTGTAATTTTCTTTTAGAGACAAAAAGGGTTTCTAAATAATTTTGGATTTATTAAAAGTTATTGTTAACAAGATGCAATTTTTTTATTATTAAAAAGTTGAAAAAATTGTAATTCACTTTTGGATATGATGTGACAATGGAATCTATCATCACCTTGGTATCACTTTTAACAAATGAGTATTGTAAGATTTACTAAATTTAAATGTTAGACTTTTATGTCTAGTAAATTTTAATAATTTTACTACATTTTTTATTAAATAGTTAAGCCATATATAGAAAGAAACTTTTCCATTTAATGGAAAATAATTATAGTGAACACCTTTAGGCAGTTCACTTCTTTAAGAAATTTGTTTTTTAAAAAATTTAGTTCTTATCCTTTTAAATGTTTCAATAAATATTCGTCAATTCTTATTTAAAAATGTGCATACCTACCTAGTTTCATTAAAACGTAACATTAAAAGGAAACTTAAGTGTTTGTCATGTAAAAGTTAAAGAAAGTGATATTGAAATACTCCACTACTGCTTTAGCACTGTTTGAGATAATTATTTATTTATTTATTTAATATAATTTATTTATTTTTATAAATATTTTTTATAATTTAATCAAACTATTATGTTTATTAATTTCTCGTCAAGGAGAGTTAAAAAATAAAAAAACTTGATGAAAATATAAAAATTTCAAAAAAAAAGATGCCTAATTAGGCAAATATATTTATGTTTGCTTATTTTCGTATTTAATAAATTTTTTTTCATTTATTGATATATATTTATTTTTACTTTTTTGTTTCATCTCACCGAAATAAAATTAAGCAAAATTTACAAAATTTAGCTCTAAAAAGGCCAAAACATTTGTTTAGTAGTTTCGAAATACCATATAGTTGGTAGAATTCCACCATCCAAATACACAATAACGTGTTGTTTGAAGTAAAACTAAAATTCATAGATTTAGAAAGAAATTATTATTAATTATATTAGTCACCAACACACTTGTGGAATTGACATCCAAATTAAATAAGAAAGTGATAGGTTTTATTAATTATGCACTTATCAATATTTTTTTAATAAAAAACAATTGTTACTTTTTGATCTTGATTGGCAATTCAATACATACTTTTTAATAAAAAGTATGTATGAAAAAATAAAAAGATTTAAATTTTAAAAGAACAAAGCAAAACTTAATTATTAGAATAATTTATTCAAACCCTTATTTCATTATAAAAGGTAATAATGCATTTGTTTAATAATTTATTATTATAAATACCAATTATATATAATCATTGTAATGAATTATCTAGAAATATAATTTTGTTTAATTTAAATAAAAAATAATATTTACCCAATTAATTAATTTTTAAAAATAACTTAAAAATTAAATTATCAAACAACCTATTTTAAACACAATTTAAATTCTTAATTAAAAATACAAAAAAAAAAAAACTTGTTTTTAAATAGTTGTCAATCCGATTTTGAAAAAGTGGTGTTTGGCAGCGTTGGAGATTGTAAATTATAAATTTTTATTACTAAATTTAATAATAAATTATAATTTTTTTTAAATATTTACGGATTATGTTATAAGTTATAATTATAATTTTGTATATAAATAACTAATTTTAAGTATAAGTTAGTATTTTTCCAAACAGTCATATTTTTTATTACAAATTATAAATATTATTTATTCAAATATAATTAATTTATAAATAAATAAATTCAGTAATCCGAAAAAAACTGTTGTAACACTTAGAAGGGTAAACACGTAAATTCATACTGCCCCACAGAAAAGCCCAGCTGGCATCCAAACACCATTTTAAAATCAGAGTTCAAAAACCAGCCACGTGGATCGTCACGGCCCAGCCCCTTGGAACTCCATTGGCGGACTCAAAACGTAAAATTTAATTGAAATCCAAGAACTCGGCGGATTCCGAGCCCAACTCAAGCCCCTTCCTTCATCAATATCAATTCTATTTTTTTTATTTATCAGTAAGTGCTTCCCAGAAAAAGGCATAAAAATAGAAGAAATAACAGAAACAAATGTATTATCGCGCCGAGAATCCTCGTTTCCCTCTCCTTCTATCTCTATAAAATAACCCTAAATTTTTGTCTCTACGTATACATCTATCGGTAAATTTATACATTCACAAATCTAGTTAGATTAGATTTTCGATCTCGCTCTCTGAAAGAAAAACACAGAAAATTTTCCTGCGCGATCGTTTTTTCTCTTGGGACTGTTCGTTGTCCGTCGGTGGTCTAGGGTTTCGGGAGCTCGGTGAAAGTACTTTCGATTTCTTTCCCCTTTGTGTGTATAGAATCGTTTGGTTCAGGGGTTTTTTTTCTGCTGATTTTCTAGGTTTTCAATGGCTTAAATATTTGACTTGAGATCGAAGGTTATTTTGGGAGGATCTTGGGAGAGACAAGAGAATGGCGTCTACGGATAGAGAGCTCGAAAAGCAGCTGGCGGAAGCTGGGAATAGGATACTTCAACCTCCGTCTTCGGTCGATGAACTCCTTTCCCTGTTAGATGTAAGCCCTAAATCCTAAATCATAAATCTTTTTTTGTTTGCTGAATTTTAGGGATTTATGTTGGTTGTTAGTGTTTTTTGTTTTTGTTTTTGTTTTTTCTTTTGTAATAAACGGAGATGCAGCCATAAATTTGTAGCACTTTATGCTTTTGTCTAGGCTCTGAACTTTTTTGGTAGTTTGCATCATGTTTGTAGTACTGCATGTTCTTTATGACATTTGGCGTTAGTTTGGAAAATTTCTTCCCTTAAATATGGCTCTTTATTTTCCAGGAGGATGGTTTATTGTAATTTAAACATTTTCTTTGTGGGTAGGATCCTATCGTGCAAGTGGGAATGAGTATGCTGGCTTGATTTCTGTCTTATTAATTTTCTGTTTACATCTGGGCACTGCATTTTGTTATGTTCATACTCGAAGTGTTCATTTGTTCCATTGTGGGGTCTGCCATTGGTGTTTGGATCTCCAGTGGCAGGCTGCCATCTGAAAATTGTTTTAGCTCCTGCCCAGAATTCCGAGGAATCTAAGTGTTCTAATAAATCCGCATTTTTTCCATTTCATGTTATCATGATTGGAAAGTCTGCACTTACTAAAGTGAGTTCCTGCTAGTATAAAATGAATTAACTTTATATGGAACTTGAATTGGCTATTAGCCTTACTAAAAATTTGCATATAATTATGGGGGCCCATATGGGCACTTGGCTTTCTAGACGATTGAAGGTCTAAAATGTTGGGCAACCCTCACTGTAACAGCTAATATGCAAGCTTGTAGCCCAGGCTTTGGCAGCCAGTCAAGAAATGAATATAAGAAGATAGCGAGATAATTTAAGTGTAATAAAATATCACTTTAAAATTTAAATGTAGAAGATGAAGAGATATTTGAAGTGAATAAAATATGTCTTCAAATGGAGAAGATAATAGGATTATCGAAGTGTAATAGATTATCACTGTTAATGGAGAATATGTTAGATTACTTCAATTAGATTTTATTTCCACCTACACGGTAATCTTAAAAGTTGAAATACATTTATTTCGGTATCAATCATAATCACACTAAATGTTCACTATGTGTTCCTTTTTGGTGTACTCATTTATGAGAAATATTATGGAGCTATGAGTGTAACTTGGTTAGTGATTTGGAGGATGATTGATTGATGTTTGCTCTAAATCTGTTGTTTAGGAGAATGTTGGGGTCTATTTTGTGGCTTGTTTTTTGCTTTTAATAGCTATGCTAATGATACATGTACTTCCATAATACAAACTCTGGTTGGCAGTTAAAGTGTATTGATTATTTTCCTCTAGGTTTAGTAATAAATGTTTTACAGATTTTGCCGTGAATGGCGTATTTTCTTGCTAGTTTACTTACCATTATTTTGGGATATTAAAAGTGACCATTTTTTGAGACAGGAAATTCTTAAATGTTAGGTTTTCCTGTCTCATACATCATTACAGTGGGAGAAATTTTTTTTGGGGGGGGGGGCATAAGATGTAAAACAGGAGGAGACTTGCCAACTGGGTTTCTTATGTTTTCTTTTTAGGTGCTCTCCGTAATATTTACGTATGAAATTTGATGAAATACATTGACAAAATGCCTTTGAACCACTAGTTGAATTTGTTGAATGTTGCAGTGATATCTTAATTTCCATTTAGACATCCTTTACATTGGACAGAGCATGAGGATTGTTGTATATTTTGACCTTGCTTTTGCTCATTGGAGTTGATGTAATTCTTGAGTAAAAAGATGAGCTTCAGGGCCAAAGCATGCATCTTTGATGTGGGTTAGTGTGTGTTGGCAAACCTGAAAGGATTCTAAATTTATGGGTTCAATGTAGTGGCTTGTTTGAGTTGTGCTTTGTTCATTTGTAAGTATTCCCTTGGATTTGTATTGAGTAATGGCTACTATAATGATTTTCAAACCTATTTGTGTAACCATCATACTGCCATTGTTATGCTTGGAATCCTTACTAACATCAGAATGAACTAGAATTTAGTTAGTATATTTGGTATTAGAGGCGACACTAGCATATGTAGCTGCCAAACTCTTTTTTTGGTTTAAGTTCAAACCTTGCAACACTTCAAAATTTGTTATGTTATTTTGCAATAGAGGTGACACTTGTTAATATCTATTATAATTATACAAGTAAACGGCTTTTAGGCAAAGCAGAACCTTGAAATAAGAAAGTGAGTATTACGTGAGAGCTTTTTCACCCAAATGAGATGCTTCTATTCAAACCAGGAATCTTAATAATGGGTTTTCTTGGGAATCTAAAAATGGAAATCCATAATGATTGTGGACTTAATTGCAATGTCTCCCATCCATGGTACCCCTTGTCTCAAATTTGTTGATTTTCAACTTAGGACACATTTCGAAACACTGAATTGTTGGTATGATACTTAGATTCAATTTGCAACCCTCGCCCTCTCTATTGCCCTCTTTTTTTTTTTTGAATTTCTCATTCTTCCACAACTTCTTGTATTATATTGTAAACAAGTAAAGGAAAAGAAAAAGCGGAATTGCGACTACTAACATAGGAAACATTGTTCTTAGAAAATAATTACTAAATTACTTTGTTTCCAAATATTTTAAATTTTAGGTTAAAGGAGCTCATATCTAGGGTTTTTTTTGGTACGTACATGTTTGTTACAAGGATTGAGGTGGAGGATTATTTGAGTGGGTGTCACATTTTCTTAGTCTCCACTCTTCAGGCTTTGAACGGGGATCTCTCATTAGACAACCTCTCCTTCAAATTGATTATTGAGTCTTTAGCTAGTTCTTGAGCTTCCGTCATCTGAGAAGTCAGCTCTCAAGAGTAGCCTGACCATTTGGTGCACGAAATCAATGTGTCTTTTTGAAAGCTTAGAAGATAGATACAGCTGCGAGGCAAGGCATAAATATGACTTAAAATTCATGCATGCGAATATGTGTAATATATACACGCACATTATATAGCCACATTACAAGCAATTTATTCCTGGCAAACAATGTGATTGTATTTAGATATTCCTAAAATTTCAAGCATCCAGCATCTCACAAACATTGCACTAAAATAGAAAAAAAATAAAAAGATAGTGAAAGAGCATTACCCGAGTAAGACCTAAAACTAAAAGATATGTTAAAAAAATAGAAGGAAACAATGAAAATCGGGTGTTACGGTCAATACCAAGCTGTGTATGGATTCTTATGATATCAAAACGGTCGTGAAGATAGAAGGCAAAGTTGTGCCGGGTTAGACATCTTATTAACAAAATATTTTTCAGTTCTTCTTTTGTTGCTTTGACGTTTAAACCATTGGGACAAGTTGTATTGGTATGTGGGATTAAATTAGGTTAAATAATACCATGAAGAGTGACATTTTCGGGATTAGATTCCTCTGTATTGTTTTATTCTAAATCCAACACTTAAAAATAATTATCTCTTTATCTAACTATTTATCGCTTGTTATCCGTTATTAGTTGAAATACTTGTCACTTAAAATAATTATCTCTTTATCGAATTATTTATCTCATGTTAACCCACGGTAGTAGAAATAATTGCATGATATACCTTATTCTCGATAAATGATAATTATGTGCATAATCCCATGGTATAAGTTATCCTCCTCAATAATTCTATTGATAAGTCATTATATTCAATAACTTTTTGAAATTTTTCTTTAATTGTCCCATTTCTTCTCTCCCATGGTATTAGTTATTTCCTTTTATCTCATCAATAATTCAACTGCAGCCAAAACTCTTGCAATCAAACATGCCTTGTTGTAGTTATCCCTTTTTGTGGGTCAAAAATGGTTTTAATGATTGAAAAACCAATTATGTGTTGAAAGAGTAGTCGTCACCCGTTTTTTTTAGAAGGTATTGAGAAACCCATAACAAAATTCATGATTCAGGAGTTAAGGTAGGAGAGGGGAAGGTGTAGGCAACCCTTTTCACCCAACTTATAGCCATTTATCCATGTTAGGTGAGAGACCGTATGTAAAAGGGAGTTAACAAATAGTAGCATAAGAGATTTAAAAAAAAAAGAACATATAACAGGCTATAAATACAGAAAGGAAATCAATGGCAACTCGGACTACAATGGTGGCAGCTGGAACAAAACTAACCACCGTCACTGCAGTACATTCAGAAATGATGGCGGCATCTGCTGTTGTTCTTGCACAGTGTCTCTGTTTTTTTAATGAAATATGCTACAAGAAACAAAACAGTTAACAAAGCGATGTATTGCCTAACCGCATCAAATATTAAAACAATAACAGAAAAACTGAAATTGATAGACCCAGTTGCAGCCGCTGCAATTGAACTGGCTGCAATTGTGATGGCTTCCAGAATAACTGCAGCCACCACTGTTATTTGCCACCAGGCCCACCACTGTTGTTCATGCCAATAACTTTAACGAACAGACACTATGAACGAAAGGAATTAAAATAACGGTATGGGCGCCAAGTTATTATACCTTTGATCTGTGCTTTCATGAAAATTGCAGAAGCCACAATTCTTGATTGCCGGATTTCTAAACTCTTCCCTCAGATCTAGGATACTTCATGCTGGTAGTCGAGAAGATCTAATAGTAGATGCAAGATGCGAAGTTCGGGTAGAGGTAATGTATGGGTTCAAGAAGAGTTTCAGCAGAGTTTCGGTATGCTCGGGAGAGTACTCCAGTTCCTTTGAAAAGAGCGGTTGGCTGTCTAGATATAGAGGTGGGAAACCCTAGGATTTTTCCTACAAAAAAATCTTAATCTGAAGCTTGGACGGCACTCCGAATAACAGCAGGCGCTTCTCCCAAAAAGGAAATGTAATCAAATCTCATGATTTCAGCAATTAAACTTGGACTCGCGGCTGCTGGAATCATAATAGAGGAAGTAAGAACAGAAATGCAGTTGCAGAATCTCCATTGCTAAAACTATGGCTGCAAGAACTGTTATTGCATTTGTTATGTTGAATTGTCTAGAAATGTGTCCGTATGAACTGGATTAGCCGCTGCAAATCTATGTTCCCTTTGGCCTTGAGCTCATGGTTTTTTGTATATTTTGAAAGGTTTAAGGCTTAAACCGATGTGAATTTGGGGTTCTTTATAGTTCTGAAGTTATGTAAGCAATTCACATAGACCAATTTATCATTGCGGAGATTCCGAATTTTAATAATTAGATCTGGTTAAAATGCGGTGCTTACACCTGTGCTGATAATGAACATTCATCTTGAGTAGAAGTTACATTCCCTGTATAATTAAATACAAATATTAAATTATGCACATGCATTGCATGTATATTTCAAACTTTTTCATCAATCTTTCTTTTGAATCAAATAAAACTAGTCTATGGTATTTTTATGGAATGCATCTACACATATACCTATATATTGGAGGTTGTTTTATTTTTCTTTCATGTACATATATTTCCTTGATTATTGCATCTCTAGGTAGGTTTTTAAATGATATCTAAATGCTTTTGACCTCTATAGTTCCCTAGCTAAGCTTTTTTCATGAACTTCCTTTGCCTTTGCTCC
This sequence comes from Heliamphora exappendiculata, assembly GCA_034768845.1. Taxonomy (NCBI): domain Eukaryota; kingdom Viridiplantae; phylum Streptophyta; class Magnoliopsida; order Ericales; family Sarraceniaceae; genus Heliamphora; species Heliamphora exappendiculata. The sequence continues at coordinate 5,961 of JAOTRH010030713.1, read as the reverse complement.
CTTATTGTTTGATCATGAATGAATCTATAGATGCGTGGCAGACACTGTCACTCACACTTTTAAAAGCATGTCTGACAGTTTTTAAGCATGTCTTTGTTAAAAAATTAAATTTATAATAATGGATACTTTTTCTAACACTTCGCAGACACTTAGATGATATTTCTTGAACCCTTTGAACAAATCGTATGTGATGAATCTCTTCATGGTAACGATGCTTTGGATTGTTCGAAAAACAACTTTTGTGTACTAAATATGTTTTGTAATACTAGATGATGAAATATATGGCTTTTAACTGATTGATGATATGTTTCCTATTCTTTATTACTTTTGAATAAATTATTCATGCACTTGACATGTCGTAAATATTAGAAATTTATAATGTGTCCTAGACTTATCGTGTCTTATATTTTTTTGACAATTGGCGTGCCATGGTGTCTGTGTCTTGTCTGCGCCCGTACCCATGATACTCAGGGTCTGTTTGTTTGGGGAATTTAAAGGGTAGGATTAGATATAATATCTCTAGATCCTACATTATGTGTTTGGCAAGGCAACTTTTTTAGTCTATGATATCCAATTCAAAGCTATATGCTAGGATATATATTACCTGGAGGGAGAGGATATATACGAGGTATTGTATATCCTCTCCTATTAAAAAGTTTGATTTTCCTTTGCACTTGTTGCCTTTGCAACGGTTTTCACATGTCGTGTAAGGTTTGCAATTCAGCAGTCTTCAATTTATATTGTTTCACCATCTTTGTGTGATTTCTATTTCAATTGTTAGAAGCAGTTTATATCCATATTAAAGCAAGATGCTGGCAGTGGTTTCAACTAATTGATAGTAAAAAAATCAGGATTCCAAGCTGCAATACCTAACAATTTAAGCTGGAATGTCACCAATATAATCCCTGAACAAATGGAAACAAGGACAAAATAAAAAAAATCAGGGTCAATTTTTTGAATGAAAATTAAGATAGATACGATAAATTAATTCAGTTTTAATTCGTTCTTTGTTCTTGCACTTCATATCTTGGTTGTTATTTCTAAGAATTCTTATTAATTTTTATTGCTTTCAGTCCAATTCGTTGCTTGAATGACAACCTCCACAAAAGTGCCAGTGAAATGATCTATACTTGCTAATGACATGCTCAGCTGATTTTGTAATGTAAAAAGAAAAATGTAAAGACAGAGGACTTGATTGCTTTGCTTTCAAACAAGATTTAGACCATAATTTGCTGCCTCTTTGGCAAATGAGTTGGACTTACAATCAAGCTTTGCTCTTAACCAGCAAGTTACTGCCACGGAATTTAAGAAACTTGTATCACAATTTAATTGTGCCTTCGTCTTTTCCCAGCTGATAAGATGGGTATTGGAGAATTGTTGTATGGGTAGTTATATAAAATGTGTATTTTAGTCCTATTATCTCCCTATCAATATCCACCAAGTTTTAAAAGAAACATAGTGTATGTATCTAATCAAGGAGAATATATCTGGATTTATATCTATTGAATTTTATATCCACAGCTGTATCCATGGTATTTTATATCCTTGTTTACAGGGTATCTGGAATTTGTTGTGGTGGTATGTCTTTGTTTATGCAGATGATCACACCTACCGCTTTTTTGTTTATGTATCTGTGACTAACCTGAAAACGATTTATTTAGTTTATGATACACACACACATGTTTTTTCCAAACATAATAACGTCTTTCCATATTATAAATACTATGAAATATTTTTAAAATACAATAAAATATTATAAACATTTAAATAATTATTAAACATAATTGGGTGTGAACAAACAAAATAAAGAGAAACGAGAAAATTATATTCACATTTTATATTTTTATTGACTTAAAAAAGCTCACGCGGGCTTGGAACGAGACATAAGATAAAATAAAATAATAAGGAAAAAAAATAAAACAAACAAATCATTATACAAAAGAATATACATGCAAACAAATTAAGAAATTTTCTTTTGTATAACCTTATTATTTTATTTTATCTTATTTTTTTGTCTTGAAGCAAGTCGAGAATTTCCTATCAAGGGTGGAACAGTCACCATCCAAATCAATGCAAACTGCACTGTCTCCATCTATGAAGGCATTGGTTTCAGATGAACTTCTGAGGCATCCAGATGTAGATGTGAAAGTTGCAGTTGCTTCCTGCATCAGTGAGATAACAAGAATTACTGCACCAGATGCTCCTTATGATGACGATCGAATGAAGGTTCTCGATTTCGTTATTTTTACTGTCCGATATATTTTTTGATTTTTGTGATCTTTATCTTGTCCTCGTTAACTTTTCACTTTTTGGGTATACAGGACGTCTTCCAGTTGATTGTTTCATCATTTGAAAATTTGTCTGACAAGTCAAGTAGATCATATAATAAAAGGACCTTGATTCTTGAAACTGTAGCCAAGGTCAGGTCATGTGTGGTCATGCTGGATTTGGAATGTGACGGTCTGATTGTTGAGATGTTCCAGTACTTTCTGAAAGCTATAAGGTAGGTGCTAAATATTTAAGCTGTTCTGTATTTTCCTTTCTTTATGCCATGTTAGAAAACTGAGGATATAGTTAGTGACACTTTTTCATTGTGTGATATCAATTTAACTTGTGAATCGAATTTATATTTGGCTCCAATACAGTATATTATTGTGATACAAACTTTTCCAATGAAAAAATTATTCTCGTACAATATCAAACATGGAGAAGCCATATCGGATTGATGTGTTTTCTTTTCTTTCTTTCTTACTGGTCCTTCCTGGTTGATATATGATACATTTAGTCATCAGTTTTTGGTTACAAGTGATTATTTTGCAAGCTGGAAGATGTTTATCTTTATGCAAGTTAACAGAAGACCCAGGTGTCCTTACCAGTGGTTGGCTTTTTTTGACTTTGGTCCTATAAATTTCTCGAATGAAAAATCCTTACATTGTGTTCGACTATTCAGGATCCATGTTTATATAATTTAGCTCTTCGGTTTCCACATACATTGTGTAGTTGGAACTCTTTCTCACAGCTCTCAATTTTCTTCACTATTCATAGTAGTAACTGCTACCCTCTCTCTATCTCTTAAATTTGCAAGAGCATTGGATGTGCTGCCCTTTTGTTTTTCATTTGAATTTGGGTGGATTGTTTCTGTTGATTAGCCAGCTTAATTGAAATTTCACATGGTTTCAGTTTTACAATGAATACTAAAATGTATATCTCTGAAGCATGCAAATGTATGCATGTACATAGTACAAGATGTCTGTTGCCACAAATTCCAATTTTCCCTTTTTGTTATTTATATCAGTCTTGGGGAGTTAGCCTTCTATTTCCCTCATGCCTTTATTATTGCCATATTTTTCCCGTATTTTTAATGTTAGATTTCTTGCTTCTTAGAGAAAGATATCCTAGCATGTAATATTAATTTTCTTATGGTTGAGATTAGTTCTAATACCGCATAAGGTTTTTTTTTAATCCCCTCTCTTCACTAATATGGTCCAGTATTTACACTCCCTTGTATTTTCCTTTTTGATGCATTGCTATGAGTTCCTTTATGATGGAATTGGAGGACAGAGTACTTTGCATGTGGTGGCATTGCCATGAATTATTTTACACTAGAATTCATGTTGATCTTTTCCACGGTTTATTTCTGCTTCATAAATGGAGGGATTAAAGGTATAAGTTCTAGGGAGATGGGTTCTATATTTTTTCATAGGTAATGAGATATAGGCCTTGGTTGGTAAACAAGCTTTTTGGCTGAAAAAGCAGAAAAAATCAAAGTAATTCGTTTGTTTCATCCAAAAAAGTAAGAAGCCAACTGTTTAACTTTGTTCGTTGCACATTCCAATATCGCTATGAAAGGGTGAATTACCCTTCTTACATATTACAAGTCAATCCCAATACATATTTATGAAGGGTAACATTGTCATTTTGATACAAAAAGCTAAAAAGCCTTGCCAAATGAGCATATTTTAATAGCCACTAAAATGCTAAAACAATTATCTCCAAGTAATTAGCTGATAGTTTTTTCAATAGTTCTTTTTTATTTTTTATTTCACTTGACTGTTATTTTTCATTCGTTCAACACTCTTTGGATACAAAAATTGTAGCTGGCCACTTGGCTTTGGTAATATTAGCTATGGAAATTTCTGCTGTGGGGAAATTGTATATTTTCCTCCTATCAGCATCTGATGTTGCTTTTGTTGAACTTTCAGGGATTATCACCCGGACAATGTCTTTTCCTCCATGGAGACAATTATGACTCTTGTGCTAGAAGAAAGCGAAGATATTCCACTGGAGCTAATCTCTCCCATCCTAGCTAGTCTGAAAATGGGCAATCATGTCAGTTATTATTGAGGGATGGGTTAAACATCCTTTGATCTCTTTTCTTTTTATTTCATGTATTTTTGAATTTCTCTGAGGTCTTGCATTTCTCAGGAGGTTCTGCCAATTGCTCGGAAGTTGGGGGAGAAAGTATTTGAAAACTGTGCAATTAAGCTCAAACCTTACCTGATAGACGCTACGAAATCCTTGGGCCTTGCTTTTGATGATTACAGCAAAGTAATTGCTTCTATATGCAGTGGAACTACTGGTGGTGTTGAACATAACACTGATAATGTTTCTGGAGAACAGTTGGTATGCTCCTGCACATTGTTGACCTTACATCCTTTTATGCCCGTTGACACTAGGAAGTGGAGGGGTAATAGAGGGTTGGGGTGAGATAGTGAGTGAGAAAGAGAGCTTAATGTTGTTTATATAACATGCCCTTCTCCTTGTACTTGAGTAATAAACTACTAATGCTCCTAATGGTGAAGCATAATTTGCACTGTTTTTATTTTATTTTATTTTATTCTTGAAATAATACCAGCAATAACTTGATAATGTTGGTAACACTGTCAGTGGATTCTCATCCATAATAACCTTGTGATAGAGGTAACCCAACTTGTATGATTTGATTTCTGTAAGTAATTCTCTTACAATACGGTTAATATTGTCATTTCTACTTTGCAGCTGCCACCACTATTGCCTTGGCATTTCTGGTCTTCCTCCTGCATCAGCATTCCTACTTGTTCACAGTATCTCTATTGCAATTGTATCTTCTACATCCCCACTCCCAATACTATTTTATAATCTCACTGCCACCCTTATCCTAGGGCATCGAAATCCTGCTCCGTTGTTAAGTTTCATTTGATTTGCCTAGTCATCTTATGATGAAGTGAGAACTTTCAATTGGTCATATAACCTGTAGCTCTATTGTCAATCAAGGGGGAGAAATGTTATACTGGGATTGTCATGATTGTTCTCCCTTGTCAAGCAATAAATTCAGAGATCTCCGTCCACCAGGATTTTCAGATTGTTACCCTTTATGTGCCTTTTATTTGCTGTGGTGGAATTATTTAATTTTCAATAATTATCTGATTAAAATAATGTTGCGTATGCCTTTGATGATGATATTTGTTTTACTGAAATAGCTATTACCCGAGCAAAAGAAAGAGGAAATTTTTTGACATGTGTACATGATAATTTTGTATTCACTGAACACATCTAATTTTCTTCAGGCTGAGGAGAGCAAGTTGGGTCAGGCATGCTCGGAGGTCGCAGCTCAGGCATGTCATAGTGTCTGTTTTCTGTCATTTATGTTGTAGGCTTTCCCTTCGTATTTAGTGCTTGTCATTGCCATTTGTTTCTGCTTTTACATATTTTAATGCAACTCCTTGTACTGATTGTGCCAGGCTGATGAGAACAAGTTGGCTGTGGCAGCTCCTGATGAGGCGGCTGAGGCGGAGGCTGAGGCATGTCCTGATAGATTAATTATTTTTATGGTTTTTTTGTGTAAAAAACAAATTTTTTTCTTTTTATTCTTGAAAAGTACTTTTTAAAATAATGAGATATAATAAATTTTTGATCAAAATACACTCCTATTTTAATACAGGGCATCGCCAGCACCATTCCCACCAACACCATACCCCCCCC
>JAOTRH010030702.1:0-21104 GCA_034768845.1 Heliamphora exappendiculata | reverse complement strand
GGAGTTCTATTCTCTTACCTAGGGGACCATGGACATCATGCAGTACGAGGCCAGGTTTACGAGCTTGTCTCAATTTGTACCGGAGGTGGAGTGCACAGATGAGTTACTTTCGATGAGGTTTGAGCGGGGCTTGAGGTCAGCGATCAAGGAGCGAGTAGCTGTGATGGGATATCGTGTGTTCAGACAGCTGGTGGAGGCGGCAGTGAGGGTTGAGAATGCTTTGGCTGAGACTCGAGCTTCGAGGGAGGCCAGGACATCACAGGGCGGTACAGAGCTACAGATAGGTGGACACTCCAGCAAGAGGCGGAAGTCCTCTGGTCCCAGTTTCTATCCATCTAGATCATAGTAGTTTTTAGCACCATCACCATCTGTGGCTTCGTCTAGGATGCCAGAGTAGAGGGAGTTGACCTGTTTTCGATGCAGACAGCTGGGGTATCGTGTGGCGGATTGTTTACAGTTGAGACCATCCCAAAGTTTGGCCCCAGTGCAGCCGCAGGGGAGGGACCCATTAGTTTGCTATGAGTGTGGACAGTCTAGACATATTCGTAGGAATTATCCCCAGAGAGGCAGTGCGCCGAGCAGGGGGGACACACCAGTGGGTTCGTATGCGTAGAGCCAATAGCAACCTTCCGCAGTACAAACTTCCTGGGTGGCAGGTGGGAGCACATCAGTTCATTCGGTGCGGCAGCCGATAGCACCAAGTACTGGTGAACAGGACGGGATGGGGTTGCCCCGAGTGTATTCTCTTGTAGCTCGCGATTCACCTTGGGTACTGATTGGGCCGAAGGATGCTGATACACCATCATCTAGCAGAGGTACTTTCTAAATTTGTAGGTTGTGGGTCAGAGACATCATTGCGTATGTTTAGGGTTGGCTATGGATCCCGTGGATGGTGTGCTGTGATGAGGCAGTGGTGGGTGATGATGTGAGGTTGGGAGTGTTGTAGATCCTGTGACTTTGAGATTGTAGGCCATTATTTAGGATGCCTAACCTTGTTTGACTATATCCTAGGAATGGTTTGGCTAACCATCTCGTGTGCCTATGTTGATTGTGATCGACGATTTGTTGTTTTAGCCTTGAGTTGAATTTCGGGAGCAAAATTTCTTTAAGGGGGGTAGAGTTGTGAGATCTTGATCCGTTTTCTTTTTTTGGCATTTTTGGACGCGCATTACGTGTGTTCTTTCGATCATATTTTTACTGCTTTTGATGCATGATCGGGCTTAGATATGCATGCAGGGTAGGTTCCCGGGGCTGTGGGCCGTTGTGGCACGATTCTCAAAAAATTTTAAAAATATATATTTTGGAGGCCTATAAATATCTGGACTTAGATATTTTCATAAAGATATTTTTCAAAATTTCTCCAGTAAGTTTCCAATTTTCTCTCTGCCTTCTCTTAATGTTTTCGGGGGCCCGGGGCTCAATTTTCAACGATCCAACAGCGGATCCTTGCTTTTGGCGCGGTGGGCTACACAACCATCCGATTTGATTTCAATTTCGGCGATGCTCAATTCTGCACGTGATTTTAGACATCGAGTTTTGAACTCACCGAGGTAGGATTCTAAACCCTACTACTGTATAAGGGTGCTGTGGATAAACGTGTGTTTTTAACTGTTAGATCTTGGTAGATCTGAAATTCTATCAAAGTTGGTTTTGGGGTTAAAAATCAGGTTTTTGTTGGTTCCGATGGATGGAATCCTATTTTGAGTGTTTCTTTTGTGGTTTTGAGGTTAGGTTTGGGCGTGTGGATGTCCGAGGGTGTTATATGGAGGTTTGGAGGCTTCAATTCAGGGTTTGGAGGTGGAACCCGTAGCTCAAAATTAATTTTTGGGTGGGTTCAGTCGACTGAACTCATAGGTTCAGGCGACTGGATTGGTGTTCTTGAGGTTCAGTCGACTGGACCTCGAGGGTTAGTCGACTGGACAGTGCTTCTGGGCATCTTGGCCATTACTAGTGGGTTTTTCAGTCGATTGGGGGTTAGATCCAGTCGACTGAATTCTGGGCTGTTTGTTGGTGGTTTTGGGTTGGTTCCTTGGTTTCCGATTGGTGTCCTTTGGTATTCAATTGATTAATTTATGAGAATTACTTGATTAAATACCTGTGGATTCCTTTTGGGGTTCAGTTGGTTATGTGGTGGTTTTGGGGGTCGTGTCGTGACTTCGGGTGTACGTTTAAGTGTAGCCCTCGTGGGTGATGTGCATGGTAGATGCGGTTTGTGATGCACGGTTGGGTGCGTGGTTTGCTGTGGGTTTTGTGTTGGCGCGGGTGAGCATCATGGGCCTGTGATGGTCGTGTTGGGCGTGTTTGGGCCAGTGGTGGTCGTGTGGGTTGTCCCCGTGGGTGGATGTTGGTTTGTTTCGGTGGGTGGTATCGTGATGTATTGTTATACATGGTTATGCGCATATTTATAACTATTTATTTATGTACGAAATGCGTAAGTGGATAACGTAGTTTATGCTTTAAAACCTAGAGTTTTATATGCATTGACGTGGTTTGTGGAACGTCGTGTTGATACATGGTTATATGTTTTAATTCCTGAATTAGATTTGCATATGTGCATGATATAGATTAGATGAATCAGTGAAAGCCGGTGGATGAGGTAGGCTGCGAAAGCTGGTGTATTTGGGGCTGCGATCATTTGGTGAAAGTCCGAGAAGATGCATCAGTTGGGGCTGCAGTCCTACGGTGAAAGTTCATGAAGATATGTGTTGCATGGGTTGCGTGTGTGTGTGTGTGCGATATCTGAAGGCTAAAATGAGGTCCTAAAGAGGCACGTGTTCATGGACTGCATGTATTGTATTTTGGGACGGATAGACCAATTTTCTTAAAAATGTATTATCGGTCTACAGGAGTCAAAATACTGTATTAACGACCTACGGGAGTCGTAATACTCAAATCGTTTTCAGGGCTATGATGAGTCGATAAATGGTTTTTATCCTCGCTTTCCCTTGCATGTGAAAATGGTTTTCTGGCTCTGGTGAGTCGTGATCTAAAACTATTTTCAAATTGTTTTACTAGTTTGAAAGATAGTCAAAAATTACACTTCGTTTATCGAGCATGTTTAGCTTATACTGCATGTGTTGTTTAGAATCTGCTGAGCTTTAGCTCACGGTGTGGGATTTTGCATTTCTTCAGGTACCGGTCACGCTAGTTGATTTGGAGGTGCTGAAGAGGTGGAAGAGCTGTAGTCTTCCCTTTTTGTTCTTTTGTTATATGTATGTTATAATATGTTTTCGGGCGTTGGTGCCGTGTACTGTTGTCGTTTAGCGTTCATATACAATGCATATATGATTTTATTTGATAGTATATTCTTGGGTTTGGTGTATGTTTGGTTGTTTATGAGTATTTCACGTGGCCCAAAGTTTAGGGCGTCACAGAACTTACCCCGCATGCATATCTAATTCTGATCATGCATCTTAACTCGTAAAAATATGTAGCTATGAAAACACCAAACGCGCGTATGAAAACGCCAAAAAAAGAAAACGGGTCAGGGTCTCACAATATAGTTTCAAGACTTACAAAACACACCTTCAGAAACAAGCAACACATGATACATGTTTGCATAAGAAAAAGGGAAACCTATATAAAAGTCTTCTGCCACCACGGGCACATCTTGATTAACTCCACATGATCATCAACACCTGAAAAAAGTTTTACAAATTTCACTACGTGAGTCAAAACCCTATAAAAATAGATTATGATGCAGTAAAGCAGGATATGCAATTATATAGTATAAGCTTTAACTCAACCACATGAGCCACAAAATTGTTTGATTTCTTAAAATTCCAAGTTTTCCATCGTTAAAAAACAAGCATTTAAACAATGCATATAACGTTTCACAATTAAATAAAAACAGTAACTAAAACGTTATTTTTCCACTCGGATAACACAACCGAGGAAAGAGAAATGAATTCTATGTACCGACTCCGTTACAAAGGGACAAAGATAACAACTATAGACTCATGTCCATTACCTATTCCTGAATCATTTAAGACCTGTTAAGTAATGACAAGTTCTATACGAAATTACCACAACGTAACTGCTTAATTTATGGGCCCAAAATCTGAGGGTATAAAGCACCCACCACTTAATTTACGGGGATTAATCCGAAGGTACAAAGCACCTACTCGACGCACGTTTTAAGACTTCCACCGAGGGCAATTGGTGCCAAATACCTGCTATCCCGGAACATCTATAGAATTATTTAAAAACTAACCCGTAGCTCAACTGCAAAAATATTTCCACAATTATACATTACACATGTATAATGATCCATCCATCAACATGGAGATCGAATAAATTATTTTCAAAATATTTTTTTCTGTTTCCAATAAAATATTTTAAAACAGAGACTCAACCTCAAGGGTTAGCTCCAAACCTCCAAAAACACAATTTGTCGAGATTTTCATAAATCCACCATTTTCAAAACCACCATTTGAAAACCAGATATCCACAAGTCTATATCAGGTAATAAACTAAGAAAAGCAAAAAATAAGCTTTTTATCTGAATAAACAAGGTTTAAAAATAAAACATGATATTTAAAGCATAAACAAACCATCATGGATATACATATAACGAAAAAGAACACGTCAAGCATATATATATCACAAAATAAAACAAATTCGGGTCTCACAACTCTCCCCCTTCAGGAATTTTGCCATTGAAATTCATGACAAGGCCACAAGGCAAAAAACTCCAAGTATCTAGAACGAACCCCAGACTCAAGCTCCCACGTCACTTCCTTAATACCATGATAAAGCCATAGGATTGTGACATAAGCAATGGTCCTCCCTCTCAGCACTTGCTCTTTCATGTCTAGAATCTTCACAGGTTGCTCCTCATATGTAACATCATCATCCACCTATAACTCAACCTAATCCAGAACATGTGATGGGTTAGGCTCATACTTTCGAAGCATGGAAATGTGAAACACATTATGCACAGACGCCAACTAAGGTGATAAAGCCAAATGGTATGCTACCTCTCCAATCCTATCAAGGATCTCAAATAGTTCAATGAAACGCGGGGATAGCTTCCCGCTACAGCCAAACCTCATTAAACCCCTGTGTGCCGAGACTTTCAGAAACACATGGTCCCCCACTGCAAACTCCAATAGTCTCCTCCTCTGATCAGCATAGCTTTTCTGGCGACTCTGAGTTGTCACTAGGCGTTGACGAATCATGGCAATATTTTCTGTCGTCTCCCGCACCAAGTCGGGTCCCAAAACTGTGGTCTCTCCCACATCTGTCCAACACACAAGTGACCTATACAACCTATCATACAAAGCCTTATACGGTGCCATCCCAATACTAGACTTATAACTGTTGTTGTATGTAAACTCTATCAACGGTAGATGATCTTCCCATGAACTCCAAAAATTAAATACACAGGCCCTCAACATGTCCTCCAAAACCTGTATAGTCCTTTCAGACTGACCGTCCGTTTGTGGATGAAACGCAGTGATGAAAGTCAGGCTCGTCCCCAAAGTCACCTGAAGACTCTGCCAAAAGCGCAATGTAAAGTGTGGGTCTCGATCAGAAACAATAGTCACAGGTACTTCGTGTAGCCGAACTATCTCATAGACATATAACCTACCCAATCTATCCACCGAATCCTTCACGCGAATGGGAAGGAAGTGTGCAAATTTCATCAATCTATCATCCACAACCCAAACAGCATCGTGTCCCTTTGGCGATCGAGAAAGTCCTGATAGAAAATCTATCGTGACGTTCTCCCACTTTCACTCAGATATTGGCAACGGCTGTAACAATCTTGCTAGTCTCTGGTGTTCTGCCTTTACTTGCTAACAAGTAAGTCACTGAGAAATGAACCAAATCACATCCCTCTCCATTCCCGTCCACTAGAACTGACGGCGCAGATCATGATACATCTTCGTGTCACCTGGATACACTGCAAGACATGAATGATGAAAATTATGTAGCACCTCGGCACGGCACAACTCTAGTACAAACAATCTCCCTGTCAATCTCAAATTCTGATATGGGCTCACAACCCATCCTGTAGTGTCCTTCCCACTAGCAATACGATCCCATATCATCTAAGCCTCCTAATTTTTCTGCTGACCCTCTAGCACACATGCAACTAATGCAGGTCATGAAGCTACTAAAAATAAGGTCGCACCTTGCCCTGCCTCCCCAAGACATAGATCAAATTCCCCAACCACTCCAAGCATGTTCCATTCTCGTATAGCCACAGAAGCCAACGAACCATGAGATTTATTACTAAGAGCGCCGACCACAACATTAGCCTTCCCTGGGTGGTACTACAAGTCAAAGTCATAGTCTTTCAACAACACCATCCATCGCCGTTGGCACAAGTTCATGTCTTTTTGTGAAAATAAGTATTTCAAGCTCTTGTGATCAGAGAAAACCTCGAAGTGCTTACCATAAAGATAGTGCCGCCATGTCTTCAAGGAAAATACCACAGTTGCCAACTCTAGATCATGCGTCGAATAGTTCTTCTCGTGAGTCTTCAACTACCGAGATCCATAAGCCACAACTTTACCTCCCTGAATTAGAACACAACCTAGACCATCATGTGATGTGTCACAGTACACTGTGTAAGCTAAACCTCACTCTAGGATAATCAACACTGGTGCACTGGTCAATCTAATCTTTAACTCCTGGAATGCCGACACACATGACTCGCTCCACATGAACATGACTCCCTTTCGCACAAGATGCGTCTTCGACTCTATAAGTCTAGAAAAGTCCTTCACGAATCGCCGATAGTAGCTTGCCAAACCCAAACAATTACAGATCTCAAAGACATTCTTCGGTCGCTCCTAGTCTACCACGGCCTTGGTCTTCGAAGAATCCATAGATACCCCATCTTTCGACACTACGTGTCCAAAAAATCTCACCTCTGACATTCAAAACTCGCACTTCTCAAATTTTGCATACAAGCGATGCTCTCTTAGAAGTTATAGGATAATATGTAGATGCTCCTCGTGTATCTCTCTCATAGGGGAATACATAAGGATATCATCTACGAACATAACCACAAAGCTGTCTAGATACGGGTGGAAGATACGGTTCATCAAACCCATAAACGTTGCAGGAGCATTTGTTAAACTAAACGGCATAACCAGGAAGTCATAGAGACCATAACGAGTACGAAAAGTGGTCTTCGCTATGTCCTCATCCCTAATCCTCAACTGATGATACCCTAACCTCAAGTCAATCTTTGAGAAGCAACTCGACCCCTTCAACTGATCAAATAAGTCATCAATCCTCGTCATAGGATACTTGTTCTTCACCGTTACCTAATTCAGCTTCTGGTACTCTATGCACAGTCTCAAGGATCCATCCTTCTTCTTCATAAAAAGAGTTGGAGACATACTCGGACGTACAAACCCTTTGTCAAGCAACTTCTAAAATAGTACCTTAAGTTCTCGCAACTCCGTTGGTGCAAAGCGGTAAGATGGCCTAGAAATGGGAGCAGCTCTAGGAACCAGATCAATAGAGAACTCCACATCATAGCTCGGTGGCAACTCGAACAGATCGTCAAGAAATATATCACAGGGGTAACTCTCCTCGAACCCTAATCATCTCATCCAACATGAGAGCAGAAAAGTGGAAACCCAAATTCCCTCAATTTCGAGCAACACCGGGCATAGACACCAAACCCTCATCCCGATCACCCACAAAACAAAAGAAATCATCCTTAAGCATACAGATCGATACCCTCCGTCGATCAAAATCTATAAAGGCACGGTAGGTAGTCAACCAGTTCATCCCCTGGATGACATGAAATGTGGTTATGTCTAGAATGATAAAATCAAACTCTAAACAATGACCGACGACCCCTAACTCGCAAGATCTATAAACTCAACTCAACACCACATTCCTACTGACTAAGGTCTCTACGCTCAACACACTACCCAATGAGTTTGTCTCTAACACCAATGCAGATGCAAAAGCAGAGGAAATAAAGGAATGCGATGCACTCGTGTCGATAAGAACACTGGCGCATGATCTATATACTAAGAAAATACCTCTGATCATAGATAGTGTAGTAGTAACATCAGGCACAACCGGTGCTTTGGAAGCATTGGGATTAGCAAGAACATATGTTCTACCCTGTAGAGCTCTAGCCTGCCCACTATCACCCTGGGCCATCAACTGCCTCACAGACTGTGCTGAGGCACCTCCTTCTGCAAACCTAGATGTTTGAGCCCTAGGTAGCTAAGAATCTGTCATCTCTGTGCAGGTGGAACAACTGGCGCTCTTATCGCACTCTGAACACTCCCTCCTTGGGGACAGTTTCTACGAATGTACCCAGACTAACTGCACCTAAAACATACTGATGGCTCTCTCGCTTGTGACTGGACAGGCGCTGAACTCTGGACCTGACCCTTTTGCGGGCACTCTAGTGAACAATACCCTGGTTGTCCGCATCGATAATAAATAAGCTCTCTCTACTCTGGACTTCTTATCGTGGCCACTGAAAGTGCAGGTGTGGACAACTGCGGCTGATACGATCCCACAGAATGAGAACTCAGACCAGACGACCTTCGACGCTTGCTTCTACGCCCTTGAAGCTGTGTACCTCCCTCACCCTATTGGCTCCTACTCTCTCTAGCTCTACAGCTCTCTGCCATCGAGTTCTCTACTCGAATAGCGGCTTTCACCATCTCAATGTAAACACACAAACCTAGCACTACAATTCTATCCTTGATGGAAGGTCGACGGCCCCGTATAAACCTTTTGGTGTACAACTCTTCCGTGGACACCATCGCAGATGCAAACCGCGACAGATTCGCGAACTTAGCCTCATACTAGACCACGGTAAGGTTTTCTTGAACAAGGGAGAGAAACTCCTCCCTGTATGTATCTCTCGAAGAACTCGGGAAGTACTTCTCCAAAAAGGCCCGAGTAAAAGCTGCCCATGTGCCATCCACCGTGGTTTTGGCAAACTTCCACCATTCCCTCGCATCCTCCCAAAGTTGGAGCGTCGCCAACATTACACGCAAGGCATCCTCCTCAATCTCTAGGGTGTCCAAGATTTTCCTGGTTACTTCGAACCACTCGGTAGCAACTTTGGGGTCTGGCTCCCCAAAAAAGGTTGGAGGATCCAACCGTCAAAATTCAATTATTACCACGGAGGCCCTTGGCTCAGGAGCCCTCACTCCAGCCTTGGTTACCTCAACGATCACTCTCATTGTAGCAATCAGCTCCTATACAATGTCAGCACTGCCCACTTATTCCTATGGGGTGTGAACGTTCCCTTCTTCTGGAACCTAGACATGTACACGACCTCAGCCACGATCCCGTCCCCTCCTCGTGGACATAATTCTATATGAAGGCAATATAATAGGATAAGCTTTCATATGACGTGTGATTAAAACATAACACACATAAGCATGCTAACACATAGCCACTTAGGATTATGTAAACATATCTCACCTACCGAAGAGAACCGATAAGAAAGACGCGTCAATTTGGATAACCTACTCAGATTCCTTGCTAGAAAATACGTCGGTCAAATGCCTTTCTAACTTGGCTTTCAAATTTGTTAATTGAAGCATCCAAATGAAAGACTAATCAATCCTAAGATCCAACCTCCATACTTACATATACACAAACTATCATGCTCAACGGGCTATCATGCTCATATTTATCAAAATGTTTAAACACAAAATCAAGCACACGCAACCATCTTCACAAGGTGATGCACCCTCTTTCTATGGCTCTTAGGTATTCGAACCCAGAGTTCTGATACCAAGTTGTCACGCCCCACAAACCAGGGTCACATGAAAAACCCACCAAACCACCATTTTGTAAAAAAATAGGATTTTTATTGATAAACAATCTTCCAATATTAATACAGCTTTTGAAATTAAAAGAGTACCCAAGGTCATCGTTTAGTGCAACATGCATACCTATCTATCCATGTACAATATACAGCCTCAAGGCTTACAAAATATGCCTTTAGAAATAGGAACACATGATACATGTTTGCATAACAAAAAGGGAAAACTATATAAAAGTCTTCCGACACCACAGGCTCATCTAGATCAACTCCACATGATCATCAACACCTGAAAAAAGTTTTACAAATCCTACTACGTGAGCTGAAGCCCAATAGAAATAGACTATGATGCAGTAAAGCAGGATATGCAATCACATATATAAGCCTCAACTCAATCACATGAGCCACAAAATGGTTTTATTTCTTAAAATCCTAAGTTTTCCATTGTAAAAAAACAAGCATTTAAACGATGAAAATAACGTTTTACAGTTAAATAAAAATAGTAACCAAAACATTATTTTTTCACTCGAATAACACAACCGAGGAAAGAAAAATGAATCCCAAGTACCGATTCTGTCACAAAGGACAGAGGTAACAACAATAGACTTTTATCTGTTACATATCTCTGAATCATTTAAGACATGTTAGTTAATGACAAATTCTGTACAGAATTACCACAACGTAATTGCTTAATTTGCGAGCCCAAAATCCGAGGGTACAAAGCACCCACCACTTACTTGTTGGAGGCAAAATTGTCAAGATTATTGTTTTTGCAAACGATTAACGATAAAAATTAACTAGACGGGCAAATGCCAAAACGGACTCTAGATAAAACTTTTGATGTTGAACAATCAAAATAAATCTCGTGCAACCAAAGTTAATTTAGAAGAATTCCTTTTTACCAGTCGATTCTTCAACTATGATTTGATTCTGAGTTGAAGCTCCTGTCAAACCTTCTACTGTATTCCCTTACGCGATCCTCAAATGTATTGTGGGCTACGTGTTAGGGTTGGTATATTAAAAATCACGTTTTTAGTATTTAATTTTATTTTTTAATAAAATTAATTTTTTATTTTATGAGAATCTTTATGAACAATATATGTGTATAATTTCTTCAATATTATGCATGGATGCCCAATATTCTATATAGTATTTAATCTGGTTTATAGAGTACAACTTACACACAGAAGATCAGATTTTAGGTTCTTACAAAATATAAGTTTTATGTTCACAGTTCAGATTGAAATGGACATACCATCGGTATGATTGTAGCACAGAGTTTTAGTAGACTTGTCTTGATTACAGAGAATAGATAATAGCGTCGTTTGTTGTTCTGACTCTCTTTGTTAGTACACTTTGTGTGTATTGAACGGAACATTTGGGTTAATTAATTTTATAATGACTATATAAATTAATTCACACTCTGAGATTATTATAAATAGTTCTTATCCTCTTAATATTGAAATAATTATTGATTTGCGTATATTTAATATTCATTGTTTTGATTCATTAGAGGGTGCGATCTTATATGGGTCTATATTCCTGGTTAGTTGGATAGCGGTATTATTTATATAAAAAATATTAATTATTGATGAAATTCACATCCCGAAAGATCGGGATTGACGATACTCCCTTAAGGAAGCTTATAAATTTTAACCGGACCAAACCCTACAGGTGGATTTGATTATCTGGCGGTCAAATAAGTTAAGCGGAATGGCTTAAGGAATATCAAGATGTTGATTAAATTATACTGTCAGTAATTAAATTTAATTGGCGGGTATCAGAAATCTTAACATCGGTAGAAATGGTAAGCATTTAATAATAGGAGCTCAATGCAAGAAGGTCTTGAGATTATGGGTAAGAGTGCAATTATAGTTCTTTAGTGGTGTGAACTTTAATTCAGTATTTTATGAAAATTGCAAAAACCGCTATTGTCTTTCCATAATTACAGAAATCGCTGGTAGGTGTCTGTGTTCAATTGAAAGTCTTACTCATAATTACTCCCCAGGTCCCTGCTGTAGTCCTATATATATGCGGGTAGGCTTAACAAGTTTTATATATCATATCATAACTTGTCTTTCAAGACTAAATATAACTGGATTCTACCAGTACGAGTTCTCGATAGTCCGTAGCCCACACTACGTTCGAGGATCGTATAAAGAAATAAGTAGAAGATTTGATAGGAGTTTCAGCTCGGAATCAAATCGTAGCTGAAAAATTGATCGACGAAAGGTATTTTCTAAATTAACTTTGGTTGCACAGATTTTATTTTGATCATTCGTCATCAAAAGTTTTATCTAGAGCCCGTTTCGGCGTTTTCTTGTCTAGTTAATTTTTTCGTTAATCGTTTGCAAAAACAAAGATCTTAGCAGTCTTACCTCCAACAATTAGTATCAGAGCCATTTTATTTTTGGTTTACGGTTATCGAGGTCGGGTAGTTTTAGAACTGTTGCTAACTTTGTTTTGCAGGCGTTTTAAATTTCGATTTTATGATCATCATTTATTTTCATGTTTGATTGAATGCGTTGATGATGATTTAATTTAGTTATTTTTTTTAACCACAAGGGTTGATTGTGGTAGATTGATTGTGAACTCTATGGAGTCATATGATCAATGTAAAAATTATTATTTTTTAATTTTTTTAAATTTTTTTTACTAAAATAAAAAAAAATTAAAGAAGAATAAAGAACACGATTTTGGATCACGGCTTTGGGAATCATGAACAAAAAGCCAAACTCCAGCACAGTTGCGCCAAACCACAAGCAGTGATTTCCAAACGCACAAACAGCCAAAAGTTTCCAAAACAGCCGGATTCCAAACAAAGGCACAAGTAGTGATTTCTAAATGCATAAACCAACCGGCGGTTTCCAAAAACAGCAAGCGGCAACTCTAAACACTGTTTCGATAAATAAGAAGCAGCGATTTCCAACGCCTAAACACAGCAAGATTTTCATAAGCCGCCGATTTCTAAACAAAAATCCAATGGCGCTATTTTCCAAGCAGGCTGTGGTGCAAAACAGTTTTCGTGATTCTAGCGATGCACACTAAACACAGCAGAAGTTTTTTTTCAAGCAAAGCTGCCGATTGGCTGCTGTTTTTCAAACACAACAACATTGCACAAGATTTGGGCAGCGGTGGTGCTATTTTTTTGTGGTGTTCTGGGCTGTTTTGATTGATATGATTTATCAGATAGTATCAAAGAATCTTGATGCAATCTAGATACAAGAAGCTTATTCAGAAAAGGATTGCTGTACCTTATCCATTTAAGAACAGAAGGCTGAAACTTATTAGAGTTTCAATTTGATTATAAAATCGGAATATATTTATTATATCTTGTATTTAATTTATTTATTTTTAACTGTGCGAAAGATATATATTGGTTTTATTTATCCTGTTAATTTTAATTAATTCAAAATTTTAATTTTAATTAAAATATTTTGTAATGAAAAATAAAATTAAGTTTTTTTTTAATTAATTAATTTTAATTAAATGAAAAAACTTTAGATATTTTATTTTTTTACAAAATATCACGTTTAAAGATGATTTTTTTAATCAAATTTCTTAAAAAACGTGAGAATTAATTTTAAATTTTGTATTAATTAAATGAAAAAATATTTAATCGAAATAAATTATTATTTTTCAAAAACTGTGAAACGAAAAATAAAATAAATAAATACCTTTAGTCACTACCTTAGTTGAAAAGCTAAAGGAAAAATTATGCATTTATTAAATTTTATTTATTACACATTTAAACACGAAAAGATGGTTTGATAAAGTAGAATCTTTAGAATTGTGTACACGGAAAGCTGTTTGAATCATTCAGATCGTGTGACTTTCGAAACTAATAAATTTATTTTAATTAAACCAATTTTTATTATCCTCAAAAATATTTTAAAAATCTACGTGGGAGAGAGAATTTATTCACAGATAAATCCCGTGGTCTCTATCACCAGTTTATAGGCAATGCAATTGAAATCTGCGTGTTAGCAATAAGGTTTTCCTCCCCATCGGATAGATTAATTGTAGTATCGCCAGTACAAACCTCCTTTAGGGATAATTCTAGATAATTGTTAATGTGGATCACTTCTCCATTTGAAGGGTTCATTGCGAAGCGATTAATTTGGGATTATGTGATAGTTAACACTTAGCTATATATAATAGTATCTTCTCCATCTGAGTCATTGCTATTATATATTTGACTGAATCTATGTCATCTATTTAATTTTACTTAGTATGGTCAGTTGCCTGGATAGTAAAATTAAAAAGAATTGACATGTCTGGTTTTATAAAGGATAGTGGACGTTCTCCTATTGAGGCATGTTATTCTCAGGTTACCAGGCTGCTGGTGAATTAATTTTAAAATGGTAAAGGGAACCAAATTAAAATAAATTCAAAGTTTAGCTCGTCATAATTAATTGTATTTTCATTATGTGATTCTAAGGATTAAAATGGCTTTCAACTCACTCACTTCCATTCTCAAAGAAAACAAACTTACAGGACCAAACTATGTTAACTGGAAATGAAACTTGGACATTGTATTAATTGCTGAGGATTACAAGTTTGTTTTAATTGAGATATGTCCACCAGTACCTGATGAGGGGGTTACTAAAAGGGAAACCCAGGCCCATCAGAAGTGGCAGAAAGCATATCAGATGGCTCGCTGTTACATTTTGGCTTCAATGTCAAATGTTTTGCAGCATCTGCATCAGTCTATGCCCAATGCCTATGACATGATGATGAACCTCAAAGAAATGCTTGAAGATCAAAATCGTGCTGTTAGGTAGGTGGCCAGGAGATCTCTAATGAATGCAAACATGGCTGAAGGTAAACAAGTTAGGGATCATGTTCTAAAGATGATCAGTCTTCTAAATGAACTGGAGATCCTTGGAGCTGAAATTGACGGAGAAACCCTAGTCGATATCATACTTCAGTCACTGCCTAAAAGTTTTAAGCAGTTCTGCCTGAACTATTCTATAAATAAGCTCAGCTACTCACTGGCATAACCTCTTAAGGAACTTCAAGCAACTGAGAGTGTTCTTAGGAAGCCAGGTTCAGTGTATGTGGCTGAGAAAGGTTCTTCCTCTAAACTGAAACGTAAGAAAAAGAAAAAGGTTCAGACACAAGGAAACACAAGTCTAAAATCAATTAAGGGACCAAAAGCTGGTGTGAAGAAGCCGAGAGGTAAGTGTTATCATTGTAACTAGTTTGGGCATTGAAAAAAGCAATGTCTGATTTTTCTTAATAAGCAAAACAAACAAGGTAATTTTTATTCACTGGTTGTTGAAACATGTTTAGCGATGTTATCTACTGGTATCTGGTGTATAGATACGGGAGCTACTAATTATGTCTACAATTCTTTGTAGGGGTTCCAGGAAACTAGACAACTTAGTGATGGGAAAATCTATCTGCACATGGGTAATAATATAAGGGTGGCAACAGTTGCAGTAGGAGATGTCACTCTCAGTTTTAGTAGAGATAGGATACTACTTCTAGAAGATTATCTTTATGCACCTTCGATTAGAAAAAATTTAATTTCAGTCTCGAGTTTAATAAAGGACAAATATTCTGTTCATTTTAGTGACTCTGTCATTGTGAAGAAAAATAAATATTTCATTTATTTTGGTACATTAGTGGATAATCTGTATGTTGTATCTACTATCTCTTCTACACTGCAACTAACTAAAATGAATAACACATCTACTTTACCATATAAGAGAAAGTTTTCTTCTTTAATGAACCAAATATTTTTTTAGCACTTACGCTTGGGTCATATTAATCTAAAAGGATAAATAGACTAGTAGAAGATGGACCTTTGAGTTCATTGGAAGTTGAGGCATTTCCAGTCTGTGAATCTTGCTTAGAGGGTAAGATGACCAAGAAGTCTTTTTCGGCTAAAGGCTATAGAGATAAAGAATCGTTGGAGCTAGTTCATTCTGATGTGTGTGGTCCTATGACAATCCGGGCTAGAGATGGCATTGAGTTCTTTGTCGGTTTCATTGATAACTACTCAAGATATGGATACATTTACCTGATGCACCATAAGCCTGAATACTTTGATAAATTCAAAGAATTCAAGGCAGAGGTAGAGAAGCGTCTGGGTAAAAGTATCAAAGCATTACGATCCGACTGTGGTGGGGGATATACCTCTTTGGAGAGTTTAAGGACTACTTGTCATCAAAGGGTATTACATCCCAGTTGACTGCACCTGACACTCCGTAGCTGAATGGTGTAGAAGAAAGAAGAATATGACTCTTCTAGAGATGGTAAGGTCTATGATGAGTTATTCTGTTTTACCCGATTCGTTTTGGGGAATTTCTTTAGAGACAGCGGCTTACATTCTGAACTTGGTACCTTCTAAGTCAGTACCTTCTACTCCCACAAAATTGTAGATTGGGTATAAGCCTAGTCTGAAACACATTCATATTTAGGGGTGTCCAGTACATGTGCTGAAATGGAATGCGGGTAAGTTAGAACCAATGAAAATAGTCTGTTTCTGTGTGAGGTATCCCAAAAAAATAAAGGGTGGTCTATTTTATAATCCTAAGGATCAAAAGGTCATTGTTAGCACCAATGCCCGATTCTTGGAAGAGAATTATATTATGGATCACAGGCCCAATAGAAAAATTATTATGAAAGAACTAAGAGAAAATACAAGCCAAACGGAAGAGGAACCACAAGTCACTGATATTCCATTACCTTATCGTAGTGGGAGGATTATCGGAATGGTGAAAATTAAGAACATGGTGCTGATGCACAGGGTTCAGATTCTGCACAGCCTGTTACTGCTAGTACACAGACACAGGTAGTGCCTCGTCGTAGTGGGAGGGTTGTTCATCAACATGATTAGTATATGTTCTTGAGAGAGTCATTGGATAAGATCTTAGCAGAACTAGATATCGAGCCCTATAACTACAATAAAGCACTAAAATACAAAGATGCAGATCTTTAGCAAAGGGTTATGAATTTAGAGATGGAATCTATGTATTCCAATCAGGTCTGAGAACTTGTAAAACCACCAGAATGGATAAAACCCATTGGATGCAAGTGGATCTATAAGAAAAAGAGAAGAGCAGACGGGAAGGTTGAAACCTTCAAAGCTAGGCTTATTGCTAAAGGGTTCACTCAGAAATAAGAGATTGATTATGAGGAAACTATTTCGCAGGTAGCCATTCTTAAGTCTATCCGGATTCTCTTATCCATTGCCGCTCATTTTGATTACAAAATCTGGCAAATGGAAGTTAAGACAGCTTTCCTTAACGGAAGTCTTAACGAGTGTATCTATATGATACAACCAGATGAATTCATTACAAAGGGCCAGAAACACATGTTGTGTAAGCTTAAGAGATTCATTTATGAACTTTAGCAGGCATCAAGGTCTTAGAACACTTGATTTGATCAAGTTATAAAGTCTTATCATTTCGATTAAAGTCCGGATGAGTCCTATTTGTACAACAAGTGTGGTGATCTTAGTACATTATGTAGACGATATCTTGTTAAGCGAAAATGATGTGGGGGCATTATTTGCAGTTAAAGTATGGTTATCTGGACAGTTCGATATGAAGGACTTGAGAGAAGCCAATCACATCCTTGGGATCCAACTTGTGCGAGATTGGAAACAAACGATGTTGGGCTTATCACAAGCAAAGTATAACGATGATATCCTTGCTCATTTTAGCATGCAGGATTCCAAGAAAGGCTTTCTCCCTTTCAGGACCAATATCCTAAGACACCTGATGAGATTAAGAAAAAGAAGGAAGTTTCTTATACTTTGGCAATAGAAAGCCTCATGTATGCTATGCTTTGCATTAGATCCGACATCTGCTTTGCCATTGGCATGGTTAGCAGATATCAGTCTAACCCAGAAAAGGAGTATTAGACTGCGGTAAAGAATATAATCAAGTACCTGAAAAGGACTAAGGATTATATGTTGGTTTACCATGCAGATAGTCTAGTACCTTTGGGGTACACAGACTCAGATTTCTAGTCTTATAGGGATTCTCGTAAGTCTACCTCAGGATGTGTTTACTTTAGGAGGTAGAGCTATAAGTTGGAGGAGTATTAAGCAGTCTAGCATTGCTGATTCCACCATGGAGGCCGAGTATGTGGCAGCTTTTGTAGCAGCCAAAGAGGCCGTTTGGCTCAGGAATTTCCTGTTGGATTTAGAGGTGGTACCTTCAGTTCAGTTGGCTATTACACTTTACTGTGAAAATATTGGAGTTGTTGCAAACTCGAAAGAGCCAAGAGTCCATAAAAAAGGTAAGCACATTGAGCGAAAGTATCACCTGATACGAGAAATTGTACAGAGAGGTGATGTTGCTGTGACCAAGATTGTATCAGGAGACAACCTTGCAGATTCTTTTACAAAGAGCTTATTGGCTAAGACTTCTGATAGTCATGTAGAGAGCATGGGAGTCAGATGTATGGAAGCGTGATTTTGAGTATAAGTGGGAGATTGTTAGGGTTGGTATATTGAAAATCATGTTTTTAGTATTTTATTTTATTTTTTAATAAAATTAATTTTCTATTTTATGAGAATCTTTATAAACAATGTATATGCATCATTTCTTCAATGTTATGCATGGATGTCTAATATTCTGTATAGTATTTAATCGGTGTGTAGAGTACAGCTTTACACACATAAGATCAGATTTTAGGTTTTTACAAGTTATAAGTTTTATGTTCATAGTTTAGATGGAAATGGACATACTATCGGTACGACTGTAGCACAGAGTTTTAGTAGGCATGTCTTGGTTACAGGAAACATATAATAGCGTCGTCTATTGTTTCAACTCTCTGTGTTAGTACACTTTGTGTGTATTGGATGGGACATTTGGGATAATTAATTTTATACTGACTACATAAATTAATTCACACCCAAGAGTTATTATAAATAGTGCTTATCCTCTTACTCTTGAAATAATTATTGATTTGCGTATATTTAATATTCGTTGTTTTGATTCATTACAGGGTGCGATATTATATGGGTCTATATTCCTGGTGAGTTGGATAGCGGTATTATTTATATAAAAAATATTAATTATTGACAGAATTCACGTCCCGAAAGATCGGGATTGACGATACACCCGTAAAGAAGCTTATAAGTTTTGACCGGGCCAAACTATGCAGGTGGATTTGATTATCCACCGGTCAAATAAGTTAAGCAGAAGAGCTTAAGGAATACCAAGATACTGATTAAATTAAATTGTCAGTAATTAAATTTAATTGGCAGATATCGGGAATCTTAACGTGGGGAGAAACGATAAGCATTTAATAGTAAGAGCTCAATGCAAGAAGGTCTTGAGATTATGGGTTAGAGTGCAATTATAGTTCTTTAGTGGTGTGAACTGTAATTCAGTGTTTTATAAAAATTTCAAAAACCGCTACTATCTTTCCATAATTGTAGAAATTGCTAGTAGGTGTCTGTGTTCCACTGGAAGTCTTACTCATAATTACTCTCTAGGTCCCTACTGTATACCTATATATATGCGGGTAGGCTGAACTAATTTTATATATCATATCATAACTTATCTTTCAAGACTAAATATATCTGGGTTCTGTCGGTACGAGTTCTCAATAGTCTATAGCCCACACTACATTCGAGGATCGCGTATGGGTAATACAGTAGAAGATCATACAGGAGCTTCAGCTCGGAATCAAATCATAGTTGAAGAATCGATCGACAAAAGATACTCTTCTAAATTAATTTTGGTTGGGCGGGTTTTATTTTGATCGTTCGTCGTCAAAAGTTTTACCTGGAGCCTATTCCAGCATTTTCTCGTCTAGTTAATTTTTTCGATAATCGTTTGTGAAAACAAAAATCTTGGTAGTCTTGTCTCCAACAATATGAACTATCGAGAACTCGTACCAGTAGAACCCATATATATTTAGTCTTGAAAGACAAATTGTGATATAAAATTGGTTAAGCCTACCCGCTTATATATAGGTCTACAGCAGGTACTTAGAGAGTAATTATGAGTAAGACTTGCAGTGGAATACAAACATATACCAACAGTATTTGCAATCATGGAAAGACAGCAGTGGTTTTTTCAATTTCTATAAAACACTAAATTACAATTCACACCACTAAAAAACTATAATTGCACTCTGACCAATAATCTCAAGACCTTCTTGCATTGAGCTCCTGTTATTAAATGGTTACCATTTCTTCCCACGTTAAGATTCTTGATACCTGCCAATTAAATTTAATTACTGACAATGTAATTTAATCGGCATATTGATATTCCTTGAACTTTTTCGCTTAACTTATTTGACCACCGGATAATCAAATCCATCTGCAGGATTTGGCCTGGTCAAAACTTATAAGCTTCCTTAAGAAGGTATCGTCAATCCTGATATTTTGGGACATGGATTTCGTCAATAAGTAATATTTTTCATATAAGTAGTACCGCTATCCAACTCACCGAGAATTTTGACCCATATAAGATCGCACCCTCTAATGAATCAAAACAACGAATATTAAATATACGCAAATCAATAATTATTTTAGGATTAAAAATATAAACACTATTCATAATAACATTGGGGTGTTAATTAATTTATATAGTCAGTATAAAATTAATTACCCCAAATATCCCGTTCAATATACACTAAGTGTACTGGCATAGAGAGTCGGAACAATAGACAACGCTATTATCTGTTCCCTGAAACCAAGACATGCCTACTAAAATTCTGTGCCACAGTCGTACTAATGGTATGTCCATGTCCATCTAAACTGTGAACATAAAACTTATATTCTACAAGAGCCTAAAATTTGATCTTCTGTGTGTAAGCCATACTCTACACACCAGATTAAATACTTTACAGAATATCGGACATCCATGCATAGCATTAAAGAAATAATACACATACATTGCTCATAAAGATACTTATGAAATGAAAGATTAATTTTATTAAAAAATAAAATTAAATAATAAAAATATGGTTTTCAGTGTACCAACTCTAACAATCTCCCACTTATACTCAAAACCTTGTTGCCATACATCTGACTCCCATGCCCTCTACATGACTATCAAAAGTCTTTAGCCGGTAAGCTCTTTGTAAAAGGATCTGCAAAGTTGTCTCTTAATGCAATCTTGGACATAGCAACATCACCTCTTTGTTTAATTTCTCGTATTAGGTGATACTTACGCTCAATGTGCTTACCTTTCTTATGGACCCTTGGCACCTTCGAGTTTGCACCAGCTCCGCTATTGTCACAGTAAAGTGTAATAGCCGACTGAACTGAAGGTACCACATCTAGATCCAACAGGAAGTTCTTGAGCCAAACGGCCTCCTTGGCTGCTTCAGAAGCTGCCACATACTCGGCCTCCAT
>JAOTRH010030691.1:0-54608 GCA_034768845.1 Heliamphora exappendiculata | reverse complement strand
AATGCAAAATCATCTCAAATGTTTCTCATTAATATGCCAGGGATCCAGAATAAAATACATAAAAGCATGACTTTTCAATATACATTCCCAATACTTACTTTCTACGAAGCATAGATAAGACACATTTATGACACAAGAATACATCAAATCAAACAATCTATGAAAAAGTAGGTACTATTTTAATCTCATTCTTTTCTTTTTCTATAAGAAGCAAGCAAAGTTCTTATATTTATCCTAACAATTATAGTCTAATGCTATACAAGAAATATTGCACTTTCAATTTCAGAAAAGTTTACATATATAACTTAGAGCATTTGAAAAGTATTCAATACTTTGAAAATAAATATTTGCAAGTAACAGAGGAATATTGGTATCTGATACCGATATGAATCCCTTTCAGAAGTATCCGTGATTCATAGGTGTGAGAACAATTAAAGGAGAAACAAGTGAATGTGTAATATAACATATTTACATCTTTCTAATGCCATATGCATGGTAGACATATTTTTAGATTGTTAGACAAATCATAGATCTACAAAGACATAGGGACTGTTGAAATTTTAATTTGGAAAACAAAAAATTAAAAAAACGATATATAAATAAATATCCAAGTTTATAAATACATACAAGGCAATTAAAATATGCTTGCTTCACCAATCTAACACTAATAGATGGATCATATCCAAAAATGGACTTGCTTCCAAAACTTTTTTGAATTGTTTAAACACATATAGATATATAAAGGTGCCAGAAAACCTAGACCTTCTATGCACCTTTATCTTTGGAGCATCTTGACGATGGTTCTATACGACAACATAAGCCTAAAAAAGTGAATGTTTATATATAGATCTCAGGGGATTTAAACCTAGATCTATGCGAAGTATTCATGATTCAGCAATCTAACATTGACGAATCGAAGTATGTAAATAACAAAACTAATAAAGAAAGAATACTGGGAAAAAAGGATCTCATCTTATTCCCAAAAATCCATATGCTTTCACCCTCATAGAAACTTTGATCATTTGATGTAAGAGAAGAAGATTTAACATCAATTCATTGGTGAGTAGATCCTGTCTTATTCCCAAAAATCCATATGCTTTCGCCGTCAAAGAAACTTTGATCATTTGATGTAAGAGAAGAAGATGTAACATCAATTCATTGGTGAGTTGGATTCAATGGCAAGGGGCATCGAAATAAAAGTACATATTTGGGTCTATGGGCCATCTGGTGAGGAAACACCAGAAGAGAACTATATCACAAGACATCTGGCTTAAGTTGACATCCATCAATTAATGTTTTTAGATGTTGAGATCCAAAGAAATGCTAGCGTGTTATGACAATATAGCGCACTTTCCTAAGATGAAGACCTTTCTAATTTCTTCTCTCGAGTGAAGCCTGTGGGGACAAAAAGAGGAAGATTCTAAACAAGGCCAAATATTTAATTTCATATCAACATTGTTATAAGAAGCATCACTGCGTGAGATGCAATGGCATATAAAACACGTGTCATGCTAACAACACCTTCCTAGGATGAAGACCCTTCTAATTTCTTCTCCCGGGTGAAGCCCATGGGGCCAAAAAGAGGAAGATTCTAAACAAGGTCAAATATGTAATTTCATGCCAACATCGTTATAAGAAGTAACACGTGAGTGACAGGCAATAGCATATAAAACAGGTGTCAATTGGCGGCATGCTAGCAATGTGCTGGCTTTCAAAATTAGCTTTAATACAAACAAACATGTGACATGACTGGCACGTTGACTGATTAAAATTTTGGAGTGCTACAAGATTAACTTGAACTTATTCAGGTAAGCCTTAGCTTGAACTTATTCAGATAAGCCTTACTCATAAATTAAGTAAATCTGTGAAAGATCGCCATAGGGAATAAAGATTAGGAGAAAAGACGAAGGTTTTAAACACCAAACCAAAGGTAAACAGTGACTGAATAATTATTATAAGATCTAAAATGTTCTATACAAGATGACTAAACGAACTAACATCTACAACAGCAAAAGCAATATTTCATCACATTTTTTAGGTAATTGACTACGAATTTAACCAAGATCTCCTGACTGTAATACAAAAATGAAAGTTCATACATATTCGCTTCAGAAAGAAATCAAAAGTGAATATGTTTGTACTTCAAGAGATGAGACAAGATGTAAACACATATGATAGGCAAAGAATTAATAATAGAGAGTAATTACCAGAAGAAAATTACTGAAACCCCAACGGAGAAAACAAAAACAAATAACCTACAAAACTCCAAATTCCTTGTTTGAGAAAATATTGGGAAACAAATGAAACAATTTTAGAAAAAGATATCCTTAGAGATATAAGTTTTGCATTCCTATCATTGGCAACAACTGTAAAGCTAGGAAATTGATGATGGTAGAATGACGCTTAGAATTGTTTAGTCATTTCGTTGGTCTAACCAACCCTTGAAATCCAGATATTGAGCTTGGATTAGGGTGGGTTTGCCAAATTATCAGTCACTTAGGTCTGGAAACTCCAATCCCTTATGATAGAGTGGCAGAATTCCAAAGCTTTCATGTTTAGGTAGGTTTTGCAAAACTGGAAATGGATTATGTTTCCTTTCATTGGTAAATATCCTTCACGCTAATATCTTGATAAATGAGAACTAAAAGAACACATTTGGGCCTAAGCAAAACAAGTATGCCCATCATGCTTGTTTTTATATTCCCATATTTTCATATTGAATTGATGAATGTGGTAAGGAATTTGATTACTTACCATTTTCTTAACTGTTCAGAGGAAATCCAAGTTTTACAAGTTGAAAATTATATTATTTAATCAAGATGGTGATTTAATGGAAGTGGGATTTTCTGCCATTCTACTTATTGTTTAGAGGAAATACATACTGGATAAAGGCAACTTCCTAAAATTTTGAAACTTGAGCATCGCTCCATCCTTGAAACTCGAGGTTCAAGTCACTTGTGTTAAAAAAATTTATGAATTCCTTTAATTTCCATAATTAATATTGACATGTGTACATGTTGTTAATGTAAAAGAAGACAGATTAAAAGAATGAGAAAGCGTAATCCCTAGGGTTAGCTCCTCTAACTATTTATATGAAATAAGAGAAAGAATAGAATGACATAAACAACTGTCTAACACTCCCCCTCAAGCTGGTGCAAACATATCATATGTGCCGAGTTTACTACAAATATATCTCACTCAGGAAGCACAGAAAGGCTTAGTAAATAAATGTGCCAATTAATCCACTGACTTAACATAATTTGTACGAATCACCCTTTGTAATAACTTCTCCCAAATAAAGTGACAATCAACTTTAATATGCTTCGTTCTCTCATGAAATACGGTATTAGGTACAATGTAAACTGCAGCTTGATTATCGCGTAACAAATTCATAGGCCAAGAATGCTCAAATCCAAGTTCTTCTAATATATGTTTCAACCAGAACAACTCACAAGTAGTATGAGCCATAACTCTATATTCTGACTCGCCACTGATCCGGCAACCACTGTCTATTTTTTACTCTTCTAAGACACCAAATTACCTCCAATAAATATACAGTAACTGATAGTGGACCTCCTATCAGAAAAAGATCCAACTTAGTCTGCATCGGTATAGTATTCAATCTAAGTATGTCCATGAGTCTAGTATAACAAACCTTAACCTGGAGCACTTTTTAGATATCTCAAAATGTGCACAATAGCATCCCAATGGTGGGTTCGTAGAGCATCCAGAAATTGAATAACCACACTTACGACAAAAGAAATATCGGGTTTAGTAACAATTAGATAACTATGCTTTCCAACTAATAGTCGATATGGTCCCCAACTAATAGTCGATATGGTCCTAGATTTTCTAGCAACTCACAGTGATCAACCAATAATTTAGTGTTAGGATCCATCAGGGTGTCTATAGATTTTGACCCTAATATTTCAGTTTCACCCAACAAATCAAGAACATATTTTCTTTGAGATAGAGAAATGCCGTAACGTGACCTAGCCACTTCAATGCCCAAAAAAATGTTTCAATTGGCCCATATCTCTTGTATGAAACTTATTCTGCAAGAATGATTTCAACTTTTGGATGCCATTGTTATCATTATCTATAATTACAATTTCATCTACATACACAATCAGCAATATCTTGCCAGTAGCAGTATGCCTGTGAAATATAGAATGATCTACACCAAATCTCTTAAGACCGAAACTAGTCACAACCTCGGTAAATCTCCCAAACCAAGCTCAATGAGATTCTTTGAGCCCATAAATAACTTCTTCAAATGGCACACCAACTCTACTCCCTCTAAGCAACAAACCCTAGAGATTGTGCCATATAAACCTCCTCATATAACTCACCATGTATGAATGCATTTTTCACATCTAACTGATGTAAAGGCTAAGAATATGTGGCAACAAGAGTGATGAAAAGGCGAATAGAAGCAATCTTAGCGATGGGTAAGAAAGTTTCAAAGCAGTCAAGTCCACAAATTTGGTTATTCCCCTTAGCAACAAGACCGGCTTTTAATTTGTCAGCAGTACCATTAGGCTATACTTTAACGGCATACACCCAACAACAACCGATGGTTGATTTCTTCAGAGAAAGAAGCACTAAGTCCCGAGTATCATTGTGCATTAACGAAACCATTTCTTCGTCCACGGAAAACTTCCAACCATCATGAGATAAAGCCTCCACAATAGACTTAGGTAGAGAAACATAAGACAATGTAAAAACAAAGGAAAAATATAAAGGAGATAAATGAGCAAATGAAACAAAATGAGAAATAAAATGGGAAGTATAAGACCGCTTACTCTTTTGAAAAGAAATAGGGAGATCTAAATCAAGCGGTGGAGAAGCACCCAGTGTTCAGGGAACCAATGGTGGATCGAGTGAGGCAAATGGTGCACGATCTAAACACGGACAACAAATGTAAACTTGCAAGTCAGTTCAAAAGAGACCATCCATAGGAGGAGCAAAAGTGGGACTAGGCATGGGAAGAGAGAGTATAAACAAGATCTGAAGAAAGATGTGCAAGATAGTAAGGAGTGGATTCAAAGAAAATAACATATTGACAAACTAAAAAAACAATGTAACACGAGGCTGTAACATTGATAACCCTTCCAAGTACAAGAATATCCCAAGAAAATACATTTATGAGAGCAAGGATCAAATTTTTATCACACCCTTAAGCAAGTTGATGAACGAAACAAATGCACCGAAAAATGTGAAGGGGCAAACTGAAAAGCAGATTATGCAAAAACATAATAGAGTGAGGGACCTGACGTTAAAGGATAGAGGAGCGCATATGGTTGAATAAGTGAGAAGCAATAAGAACAACATTACTCCAAAACATTGGGAACATTCATTTGAATTAACAGAGTGTGAGCAACTTCAATTAACTGTCGGTTTTTACGTTCAACTACTTCATTTTGTTGTAGAGTATAAGAGCAGGATGACTAATGGAGCATGCCAAAGTAAATCATAAAAAAAGTCAAGGGATGAGAAAAATATTCTTTGGCATGATCACTGCGAAGGATAGGAAAATGCATATTCACTACGACGGATACCAACATGCATACTAAAATGAGTTTGAATTTCAGCACAAAATGCACAAGAAATAGAAAACTTCTCAGAACTATCTTTCATTAGATAAAGCCAAGTAATCCTGGAATAGTCATTGACAAATGGAATCAACTCGCGATTATTAACCTGGGAAGCAAAAGGGACATAATGATGCTTTCCCAACTGACATGACTCACAATCTAAAACTGATATGGACCATAATGAAATCTTTAAATTTTCCAAAGAGGGATGACCAAGTAGCAATGAAGCTGTAGAGGAGAAGCAACAATGGAGCACACACAATGAAGAACATTATACTTTTTCGCCATGTCCAAGTAATAAAGACCATCTAACTCACACCATGTACTAATCGTCTTCCTCATCACCAAGTCCTGAATAACCACAGAATCAGAACAGAAAGAAACAGAACAATTAAGATGTTCGGAATGTTGGCTCACAGACATTAAATTAAAAGAAAAACAAGGGAGATAGAAAACTAAAAATAAAGAGAGAGAAGATGCAGGTTGGACAGTACCTATTCCCTTAACAAAGGTGGTACAATCATTTGCTAAAGTGACACGAGGTAAAGACGATGAAGATTGAAAGTGAGAAAAATGTGAGATATACCTTACATATGATTAGTGGATCCTTAGTCGATGACCCATGGTTTTGAAATGGAAAGACAAGCAGTAAAAATACCTTTATGGGCTAAAGATGGAACGGGAAGAGATTCCTACGAAGATGCATGATACTGAAGAAACTTAGAGTACTCTTCCTCAGACACAATCAGAGTCTTTTCCTCAACTCAAGTGGAAGATGAAGGAGAATCACCTGGGACGGATGTAGCAACATTAGCAAATCGAGGAGGTCTACCAACTAGATCCCAACATGACTCTTGAGTATGATTAAGCCACAATTAAAAAACTGATGAGGTGGACCTTTACCTCAACCACTACGACCACCACAAAAACTACCAATGTGGCCACCTCGAGAACCACCACTTCCTCTACCATTACTGTAGCCACTGGATTAATCACCTCGATGTTGTGTAACTAGAACTAAATGATCAGAACTCTCCCGAGAAGAACCTCTAGAACTCTGAGAACTGTCCCGAGAAGAGTGCACAAGATTCTATAATATACTTCGGCAAGATAAGGAAACTCAGTTCCTGCTTAAACCTGAGAGCGAATGGACTCAAATTCAGGCTGCAGCCCAGCCAAAATATCATCACAACTATCTGTTCTCGTTGTGATTGCATTTTGTGAACATCATTTGTGATGGGAAGAACCATATTTAACTCTTCATGAAGCCTCTTGAGTGCCGCAAAATAATCTGTAACAAATTTATCATCAAGTTGCAAGTAAAAGTAATCAACTGAAATGTCATACATACAAGTAAGATTACTAAAATATAGCATTTGAATGTACTCTCAAATCTCTTTGCAAGTGTCAAGATGAGTACATGTATCGACAATATGTGACTCAATAGAATTTCATAATTGTGTAACAATCAAATCATCATCTTGCTCCCATTCTGGCATCTTGTCATCGGATGGACCAGACACAAAACCAAACGCAGGCAAGTCATTTTGTTTATCTTAACTAGTTAAGGCAACTTTCACAGGTTTGGACCAATGCAAATAATTAACATCATTCAACTTGTGAGTAGTGAATTGTGAAATTGTGAACAAAGGAATATATGATTTCGAATCCATAACTCCACTAACCAAACAAGGAACGAATTTTCGCAAACAAACAAAAAACCACAACCCACAAAGTGGAACGTGAACCATAAAACTAGGAGTTGTTTACCTCCAAGCATGGCAAACGAAAGTGAATGTGGAGAACTCATGGCGCTGAAGGCGCCGATTTTTTGTCTTTCTACCTTTTTTAGATTACAAGAATGACTATCTCATGGCAGTGTCGTTGATTTGTTCATGACTAGGGTTAATGGATTTAGTCATGGTTAGTTATGGTGATGTCGGATCTGGATGTGGCGGGTGTTGGCAATGGAAGCCACTATGGTTGGTGATGACTACAGAAAATGTGGTTGGCGACAACGGCTGCAATTGTGGTTAGTGACGCCGAATGTGGTTGTGGCTAGGCTAGGCGATGGGGTCTAGGGTTAGTGACGCTTTGGTTCTGTATGTGTGTTTTTTTTATACTAATTTCTCTTCAATCTTTGCTCTAATGCCGTATTGATGTAAAAGAAGGCAGATTAGAAGAATGATTAAGCTTAATCCCTAGGATTAGCTCCTCTAACTATTTATATTAAACAAGAGGGATGATATAATGATATAAATAACCCTCAACACGTATAAGAGTGAATATTTTTATTTGTTGTGTCCCTATTGTCAAGTGTCCCAGCAATTTTAAAATTGATTATGTTACCATGCGTGCTGCCATGTATGTATCATCTTATATTCATGTCCCATCTTCGTAGTATGAGGCAAAGCCCCATATCGCTTTGAGTACAGAAGTAATGTACATTACATAAGCGTAAAGGCACCTTGACCCCTCAGTTCAATAGCTAGATTTTGGTGTTGAGTTCAATCCTAAATTGAGTAACATGATATCATACCTAGAGCACCATGGATAATTAGGATGCATGTCCCTAGCCTGCACGCAACAAAGGATGTCAAGTGAGTACGTTGCGTGTGAGGGAGAGCGCGAAATGAAGTTCCACATTGCTCGAGCACAAATATAATGTAAAGAATAGAAGCGTGATGTCACCCTCACCTCAATAGCTAGCTTTTGGAATTGAATTTTGCCCAAGATTATGTAACACATATATTTGTGCTGCTTATCTTGCTTCAGAACGTATTTTTGTTTTACTCCATACAATTATACAAACTGCCCTTGAGGAACACTAAACTAGATTGATTGATAAGCACTCAACTTAAGGAACCATGAACTTAGTTGATGAATAAGCATGTAGAAACATCAGAAAATTTTGTCATGACTACAATAGAAATTGCTGGAGTAAATAGATTCATTCTCTCACTTTTTTTATTATATCATTGTCTTGTTTTTATTAAGTTGCATTTGCTTTTGAGTTCAGGCGTACAAGAATAACAAGAAGTTGGTGATAGCTCTGAATCCGCTACCCCACTCTAGCTCACAAACTAGTGGAGAGGCTGCATGTGACATATGCAAGAGAAAATTACTCGACCCAAATGCAAATAGCTATTGCTCCATTGCTTGCAAGGTAAGAAGGAAAATCATGACTAGAACTGGTTACCGCTTTTACTTTTTGTTGAAACATCTATTCAACTTGTTCAATTCTACAACCAATTTTTCAGGTTCAAGCATTTTTAAGAAAGACGAACGACTCAGAACCTCCATTTCTTGTAATCCGGAGTCCATCACCAGAGAGGAGAACCAAGCGACCTAGGAAAGGTGTACCTCACAAGGCTCCACTTTCCTAAAGATTTGAGTGAGCTTGCTTCTCATTCATTGTATTGGGAGGTAGATTGATTCTCTTCATGCACCTCAAACCAAACCTTTCATGGAACCTGAGATCTGACTCTATGCTTTTGTGTGTGTTTTATCCCATAGATATTGCATTTTCTATTCCTTTCATGGATAATTTTCAAGATGAGACAAAAAGCCTTCCTAAGAGTATGGTCTATATCGTAAGGAAAGCTAAATGCACAAAAGGAAAGGGGTAGCCAGTAGGTCTGCCCTTTAATAAAACTTGAATGTGCTTACTGTGCTTTCCTTTAATTTAAAGACAAAGCATTGACTTGAAACCAATAATTTGATGATAATTGAAATATGATTCTCTACTTCTTATGTTGTTTTCTCCGTAGACATTGCACTTTGGATCTTTATCATGCGAAACATTTATGTTGAGACAAAAAACCATGACAAGGGATTTAAAAACTCAGAATGTAAGGCAATCTATGGACAGAAGTGAATACTTCACTCCCCTTCCTCAAGATTTGAGTGTGCCTACCCTTCAATCATTGTATTTGGAAGTGGAAGCATTCACTTCATGCATCAAACTGAACTCGCAATGGAAATTGGACATGACTTTTACCTTTTGTGTGTGCTTACTCCTGAGCTCTAAACCAAACCGCAAACTATAGACTTCTCAGGAGGCACGCCCATGACATCTGGTCCATAAGGCTTGTGGGCATACTAACTATTTTGTTAATTTTCCCCTTTATATGAAAACCCTAGTTGGCAACATAGAGAAGTACGTGCAATGCAAATGAGACCACAAACTAGCATTTTTTGCAATTCACCTCTACTATCTCTTGAAGTCGATAGGTCCGATAGGAAGACACTAGATATTCCTTGGCTTAGTATTCATTATAAGATAGTGTGCATGACTAAATAAATACGAAACCAACACAACACTAAATGTTGTAGGGTTTGCAAATGGCCTAATGGTTCAACTGCAACCTTTGACCTATACGCATAAACCATTGTTAGCGGTAAACATGGTTTTGCGCTGACTGGAAAAAAGAAGTGTTTAATGCTAAGAAGCACGGACACTTCTACGAAGGAAGCGTGTCATGTCAGACACCCGTGTCGGACACGGCACTCCTCGGACACTCCTTGAACACTCTTCGGGCATTTCTTAATTCGTGTTCAACATTTTTTAAACGTGTGTTAATTAAAAAATTAAATTGATAATACGATACACTTTTTCGACACTTGACGGACATTTCAACGACACTTCTTGAACTCTCCAAACACGTTCTATATGAGGAATTTTTTAATAGTAACAATGTTTTTATATTCTTCGAAACGCGAATTATACACCCCAAATATGTTTTGAATCATTTATAACATGAAATATAGGTTTTTTTTAAAAAATTTATTAGTGATATATTATATTTTTTGCAGTTACCACTTAATAAATTATTTACATATTTGACATATAGACCGTCTCTTGAAATACCTGCTTATCCTGCATGTGCTTTCGGGGCCCCCCACTCATTCAATCACTTGCTTGTGATTGCAGCCATTCCCCGAAAAGGGAGAGTTCTCCTACTGGGAGCTACTGCCAACAAACCATATCATATATTTGCATCCTCAGCTGGCCGTGGCAAGGTTTTTTCATTCCAGATCCGATCCATCCAATTCCCACCAGCTAAGCCATCTCACTCTTTTGCATCCGAACCAGTCGCTATCCATCATTCGGTCCCAAACCCGGATGCATGATTCCTATTCCTTTTTCTTCCCCTTCCAGACCTAGGTTCACAAATGCGGGCTAAGCAGATCCCGACAAGATACACTTAGGCCAGAAAAACCCATACTCGACAAAAA
Source organism: Heliamphora exappendiculata (assembly GCA_034768845.1). Lineage (NCBI taxonomy): Eukaryota > Viridiplantae > Streptophyta > Magnoliopsida > Ericales > Sarraceniaceae > Heliamphora > Heliamphora exappendiculata. The sequence goes on along the minus strand of JAOTRH010030691.1, from coordinate 43,773 downwards.
TCAAAATATGTTATTGTTATTCGCGAGCACGGGTTTTTGTCGATAAAAAAAATAAAATAAATTCAAGTGGAGTTCTCTGGAACGTATCAATAAGCTAGACCCATGCTGCGAGTTGTTTCATGCCATAAATAAACTCGAACACTCAAAAAATCCGTTGGACAGGCAGATTCACATCTCTTACAACCGACACAATCCTCTGTTCTTGGAGCAGAAGCAATTTGCTTAGCTTTACACCCGTCCCAAGGTATCATTTCTAATACATCTGTGGGGCAGGCTCGAACACATTGAGTACACCCTATACATGTATCATAAATTTTTACTGAATGTGACATGGGATCTATACATTTTTTAATATCATAAATTTTCGATCTAGTAAATTTAAGAACTAAATCATATTTACTTACAAAACGAATCAATGAGTTACTAGAATTTTTTCTAATCAATCTATTTCTGGATTGACTTATGAGATAGGCCCAATTCTTTCGAGCGGGAAGCAAGCCGGGCCCTACGGGCGGGCATCTCCCGCACTGCAAGCAGTATTGTTCGCCACCACTCGAGAAGCAAAAGATTCGAGATTCCAGGTTGAAAATACATGCATAGATAGTGGTCTAATGACAAGGGCCGACGAGCGAAGCTCGGGACGGAGCCGTATGATGCGGAAGTCTCACGTACGGTTCCCTGAGAAGGGAGTGGCTACCTACTGGAGCTTCGACCAACCACCTAAGGATGATAGGGTTCTGATCTCTCCTCCTCTACTCGCATTTATTTCATGGCATATAGGACTATGCTTAAATAGAAGACTTCTATGAGTCTCCTAGTCCTATCTTGAATGTAGTGAGCCCTCTTCTTCGACCGAATGATGTCAGTTAGTTACTTACTGCTGATAATAGGCACCCATGCACATCTAGTCTATATAATATAAACATAAATTTTTAACGTGTTCCAAGCGTATCGTGTCATGCATGTAATTGACGTGTCAGCGCGTCCGTGTCATCATGTTCGTGTGAATTTGCCTCCTCTAGAAGCCCATCTTTTTGAAGTATTGCCCTTCACCAAACAACCTTTTTTCCTTCAATGCTCATTTAAAGTTCCACTGAAAGCAGCCTTCCGTGAAAAGATGTTGACATCTTCATGGCATGTTGAGTAGAAATCCGGTCAAATGCGACCTCACATGATTAGTTAAGGTGATGTTGATGCATTATGGCATGTTGGATCATGGACGCATGGGTGGAATATGGATCTTGCTACAACATCAACAGCTGGATGCTAGGACCAAAATTCTCCTTTATTTGATTTGAATCGTTCCCACTTATGGCGGCGTTTCAGTTTAAGTACTTGAATTGCTCGGGCAAACGGTTCAACTTTTAATTTTCTGTTTCCCTGTTTCTCATTTTTCTCCCATTCTAGTGATGACTTTGAAAGCCACTAGGTTCACCATGACAAGCTGGAATTACCAGAGCAAGGAGTCTGAATAGGTACCTTCAAAGTCAGTGGGTTAAACCCTGCTGTCATCAAATACATCGAGCATCATTTTTCTTTCCTCGCGCATACAAATATCTAACAAATGAAAGACATAAAAAAAATGGGCGGGGGGGGTGATACAGAACTGAACAAATAAACTGCACTACGGAAACAGCCTCCCCGCAAGTGGGCTCTGTACGTTCTATCCTTCCTAGATCCCGCAAGTGTGGGAGCCCTGTACACTGGGCTGCCCTTTTATCCTATGTAAGTTACAGTTCATCACCAACGACCATTTGAATCTAACACAAGCTATGAATCTTTGAGGGAGATTATTTGGTCATTTGTTCCACAGACCATGAAAGAGTACAAAAGAGGCCAGAAAAATGTTGCTTCTCCTTAGGGCATCTGGAAAGGTATTGCTTGCAAAGATGCTAGAATCACTAGATTTATGTCCCGTTCTTGAAATCGCGATGGCAAAACCAGGATGAGGCTAACTCTTTAGCCATAAAATAATACACACAGCACATCCAACAAGCAATGGGGTAGCTCAGTAAAAGCTAAAGTTCCAAAAATGTCGCAGCTTGGGCTGATATCTTAACTACCAGTTCCAGTCTCAGTTTGAAAATGTTGTTAATGTTCAGGACAAAATTCCAATCTTAAAGTTGAACGCGTTACCCATTGTCGGGATCATCAATTAACCAGAATCAGAAGGAAATAGAGTTAATGTTAACTCTATATGTAGAACCATTTTAGATTATATGGGATATTAGGACTGGAAAATATTTTGGTGATAATGGGACAAGGATTAAAGATGCTAGAACATAAGAATAAAGACAAAAAACAGTTGGAATTTTCCAACTTAAACTTAGAACAGGAATAAAGAGAATGCAAAATAACTTGACTTTGCCATCTCATAAGCAAATTTATTTATTTATGATAAGTATCTCATAAGAAAATTTATTTCCATGTCAATGTGACAAATTAACAACTTCCAAATGTCCGTTGTAGATCAAGGTTCAAAAAGGGTACTTCTCCACTTTCACTTGATAACTTGTGGATGAAAGTTAATATCAGTGTGAAAACAGTGGGACATTTGCATTTGAAGAAACGGTCACCAAAAATGAAGAAATAAAAAAGGAGAAGCAACAATTGTCATGTTGACTAAGTTGCAGAAGGGTTTGTTGGTAGTTTAGAGGAAACTATAGACTGAACACTAATTAAGCCATTTCAAAGCTTTAGGTGATTTATGAAGAAGAGGTACGTCAGTAGCCTTACATTCGAATGGTAGTAGAATTATAAAGTTTAAGAGTCCTGACCCCCAAAAATTTCACTCAATCGAAAGAAGTTAATCAACACCAACTACTATTTAAAGTCCGCATTTTCTTTTCATGTCAATCAAGAAAGATTAACTGGTAAGAGTATGCCTTGATAGGTCTCAGTTACTTGTAAACATTGTACTTCAAGCTTACCACAAATAGTGAAACCTGTGTTCTTACAAGGATGAGGTCAATATAGGTTAATAGGAACCCCTTGTAAGAATTGAGCTTTGGAGTATTTATTGCATAATCCAATTAAAGAAGGATAGAGCTAAAAAATTTCAATTTCTCAACTTGAACTATTGTTTTAGCTTTTCTCCTTGCTCAGTTGAGAATATAAATTCAGAAAATGAGGAGAGCAAGTTCAGACAAATTAAGTGAAATTACAAGTTAACCAATTTTTCATCATTCACCAGTTCTAGCAGGTTGAACCAAGTTCTCATTAGGATGAGATTGTTCATTTAATAAGATTCACAAGAGGCTATGGGTGAAAATAAGTAAATTTTAATAACGTGTAAAATGAGCCAGTCAATGGGCCAAGCCCAAGCTGTATCATGAACAGTTCTTGTCATTTGCAGCTTTACAAACTTGGTTCTAGAACTTCAATTGATCCTCATACTCACCAATGAAAATTTGAATTAAGATAAATAGTTCACCTTCTAAATGACAAACAATGAAGATGCTCACCAATTTCTAGTTAATTTTCAACCTTATTCAAGACCACTATTTACTTCAACTTGTGGAAGGATAAAAGGTTTTAATACTTAAGTGTTTTTTTTTTAACACAAAGCAGAGAAATTAGAACAAAAGTTTCAGTTGAGAGAGGAAAACTACCCAGCTCTATATGTTTTGCTCCCCCATTATTCAAGCAATGTCACAACAGCTATATATCACATTTTATTGAGAATTCCTATTGCTCAATAAATAATCATTGTTATAGAGCAGCACACATTTTTTTGTTAAAAGCTTGAGGTACTAAATTACATGGAACATGGACATGCCAAGACATAGACTTAATCTAGTTTTGAATACATGAAATGTATTTTGACATACTTGAAAATGTAACCTTTAATTACATAGTATTCATGGTCTAGTTGACGTTTGTTGACCTCTTAAATTGAGTGAAGTTTTAGGAGACTTCGAAATTTTTATCAGTTCTCTTGAACTACCATTAACTTGTAAGGCAAGCAATGTCTCTTTTCACGAGAGTTTTCCTAAAGAGCTTTGAAATGGCACAAGAGGAAGTAATCGTGTTGTTCACAATTTTCTCCAAACCGTTGATGAATACACAAAGAATACAGTTTATAAATGGTGAAAAAAAGGTGCTTCTCCTTCTTTGCTTAAATGCTTGTCATTCGGTTGATTTTTTTTTTTTCTTGAATGCAAATTGACTCACTATTTCCTCACTTCCTTTCATTTACTTTTGTTTACATATTATCGACTAAAAGGGTAAAAGATCTTTTTTAAACATTTATCCACATAACTTATAGGGACCCGTTCCCTTTTTATTTTGATAATTAATTAAAACGTGTTATGAGACTTTCGATAGAAAATGGAAAAGTGTTTAATTGTGTGAAAGAATTGAAATATGATTATGATAATGGTTGACGATGATAATCGTATGCTTGGTGGTGCATGAGAACAATTATTGTGAGTTGTTTGGATCAGTTTTGAGGTGTTTGGATTAAAATTTAAACCATATATGATTTTATTCCTCGGATTGGCTACAACGGGAGACCGCTCAAGCGGCCATGGATCCACTCGAGCAGACTGTCAGCAATGAGATCTTTTAAGTCACGGTTAAGCTTCTTTTTCTTCATTTCTTTCACTCCTCTCTCTCTCTCTCTCTAAACTCATATCCTAACCCTAGAGAACTCATTGGAGCTCCCTTGAGCTCCTCTTACCCTCCATTAGTGGATCCCTCTTGCTCTGCTCTTGGTTATACATCAGTGGGAGATTGATCTACGCGTTGGAAGCTCCTTTTCACCTAACAGTTGGTGGTTTGCTTCGTTGGAGCATACTAGAGCTCGTCTTCTTGTGGTTTGATCATCCAAGAGGTAGAATCTAAGACTAATCTTGATTATTTGATGAATATGAGTTGTATATTTTGTTGTATTTATATACAAACATGAAAAATTATGTTTTTAAAACCCTAAGATGGGTTTGATGTTGAGGCACGATGAATCTTGAGTTTGAACATGATTTATATTAAGTCTATCATATTGTTGTTGTTGGTGACACATTAATTTGTGAAAAGCGAAGTTAGGGTTTTGATTATGTTAAACTTCAAACAAATTTGGGCCTTTTTGGGTTAGTTAACTCAAATTATGAAATTGGCTTGATTTTCAGTAAATTGGAGGTTGTGTTAACCTATTCGTGTATAATGTTAAGAATAATGGAAAGTCGTACCTTAATGGGTAGGCAAACATTCTTATTTATAATAAAATTAGGGAACCACTATTACAACCATATACCCACACACACCAGATAATAATTATATAATAATAATAATAATAAGCTACCAACACCCCCGCTCAGGCTGGAGCATATATATCTATCAAACCCAGCTTGTTACATAAATAGGAGATACCCGGACCCGGTAAAGATTTAGTGAAAATATCAGCTACTTGTTCTCCAATAGGAATAGATCCAAATGTAATAACTCCTTTCTGATATTCCTCACGGATAAAGTGGCAGTTAACCTCAATGTGCTTCGTTCATTCATGAAACACTGGATTTGTGGCAATATAAATAGCAGAGGTATTATCAACCCTGAGTTTGGCAGAGTCTTTAAAGGGAAAGTGTAACTCTGTCAAAATCTATTGAAGCCACATAATCTCAGCAGTTGCTAATGCCATAACACGATATTCGGCCTCAACACTGGATCAGGATACCACTGTATGCTTCTTGCTCTTCTAAGAAACTAAATTCCCACCAACAAACATAGAGTAACCAGATGTGGATCGCCTGTCAAATGTACATCAAGCCCAATCAGCATCAGAGTACCCTTCCATTCTCATATGGCCATGATCAGAAAACTGAATTCCCTTGCCTGGATTTTTGTGTAGGTATCGAAGAATACGTAACACTGCTTGCCAATGGGTAACACGGGGATCAGATAAGAACTGACTCACTACACTTACCGGATAAGTAATATATGGACGAGTCATGGTAGTAAGATAGTTAAGCTATCCCACTGTACGTCAATATTGTTCAGGATCTGAGAGAACCGCTCCTTCTTTCGGCGCTAGCTTGATATTAGACTCCATAGGAGAGCCCACTTCTTTAGCATTCATATATCCTGCTCGCTCCAGATTGTCAAGAACATACTTCGGCTGAGAGATGAACACACCTTTCGTATTCCTGGTTACTTCAATACCCAAAAAGTATTGAAGTTCATCAAGATCTTTCGTCTGAAAATTAGTGCTCAGGAATAATTTAAGGGTAGCAATCCCTTCACTGTCACTTCCGGTAATAACAATGTCATCCACATAAACAATAAATAATATGCAAACCTGCTGAGGTATGTCGAAAGAAGACAGTATGATCCTTTGCTGACTGCCAAAGGCCAAATTCCTAGACGACTAAGCTGAAACGGCCAAACCAGGCCCTGTGAGACTGCTTCAGATCATATAATGAACGCCGTAAACGACAGGCATGATTAGACCCCCCCTGAGCAACAAAGCCAGGCGGTTGCTCCATATAAACTTTTTCCTCTAGATCACCATGCAAAAAAAATCATTTTTCACGTCCAATTGATATAAAAGCCACTGATGGGAAGCAGCCAGAGACAAGCATAGACGAACGGAGGCCATCTTCGCAACAAGGGAGAAGGTTTCAGAATAGTCAAGGCCATAAGTCTGAGCATATCCCTTGGCCACCAAACGGGCTTTTAACCTCTCAAGAGTGCCATCAGAATGAAATTTGATAGCATACACCCACTTACACCCGATAGCTGTCTTCCCAAGAGGAAGGCTCACTATGTCCCATATATGATTAGCCTCCAGTGCATTCATCTCCTCAATCATAGCTTGACGCCAACCTGGATGAGAAAGGGCATCGACAACAGAGTAAGGAAAAGAATGCTGATCAAGGGTAGTAATACCCTTTTGGATAGTAGCAGGTAAACCACAATATGAGGTAACATATAAGGGATAATCCCGACAACTACGATAAGACCTGCGTAAAGCAATAGAATGATCACTTACCTGATCAAAGGCTGGATCCAACGAAGAGGAGACTGACTCTGGTAGAGGAGAGGTGAGGGGGCCGAGAGAAGATGATTCTGAGGATGAGAAGGGCACAGGTGTCTCTGGGATAGCCGGAGAAGTCGTCTCAGAAATGTCAACCTGGGACTAGGGAACTGGAGGCAAGGCCACTGGGAAATCGGTGGAGGGATACAGCAGAACCTGATCTAAATCATCAGCACCAGTGGAGACTGGTGGAGTCGCTGATGTATAGAATGAAGCAGACTGAACAAACACCACATCTCGGGACACTAGAAACCGTCGCAAGTCTGGACTGTAACAACGATATCCTTTCTGTGTCTTAAGATATCCCATGAAAACACACTTTAGAGCTCGAGCATCTAACTTGGTCACATTCGGCCTCGTATCGCGCACATAGCACACACACCCAAAAATCTTTAGTGGTAATTAAAACGAAATCTGCTGAGGAAGTAAACCCGACAAGTGTGTAGCATCATGGAGGATAGAGGACGGTAATCGATTAATAAGATAGCATGCTGTCAATACAGCTTCACTCCAGAACACTTTAGGAACCTTCATTTGAAACATAAGGGCACAAGCAGTTTCCAATAAATGTCTATTCTTCCTCTCAGCCACACTATTCTGTTGTGGAGTGTCTGGACATGATGTCTGATGAACAATTCCATAGGTGCGCAAGTTGATACCCAACACGCCATCAATGTATTCACCCCCATTATCACTCCGGAGAATCTGAATAGTTTTTTCAAATTGAGTTTGGACTTCTTGACAAAAATTAGTGAAGACAGTCGGTAATTTAGAACGCTTCTTCATAAGATAAAAATAAGTAATTCGAGAATAGTCATCTACAAACGTAACAAAATACTGAAATCCAAATAAAGATGTGACAAATTTTTGTAATACGACTCACTGATAGCATATTAAAAGGATTAGCAGGAGTATGTAAAACATCAGAGAGGATAAAAGATGGAGATAAAGTAGCTACTCCTTGTCCTTTCACCTTTAAGGTTCCTCCATTGGCAACAAGAACTCCACTATGTTCAGGAGTCAATTGATAAGACAAAAATGTACCTGTAGAGTGGGTCATATGTGCAGACGCACCCGAGTCTATAACCCATGATCTGGGAGTAGCCATACATGCAGCTGGGTTACCTGCAACTATAGCTAATGGAGTGTCGGTTGTGTTCCCAATCCTCATCTGGATAAACTGATCATACTCCTGAGTCATACCGATAGTCCTCCTCTCAGAAGAAGAGACAGGAACATCATAATCGGCCACTGCATTGGCCACATAAGAAGTAGGACGCCCATATAGCTTCCAACACGAGCTTTGTAAGTGTTCCTGCTCTCCACAATAATAGCAGGACCTCGTATCACGTCCACCTCGGCCTCTGCCTCGTCCTCCATCACGGCCTCTACCTCATCCTCCATCACCACGGCCTCCACCACGGCCTCCATCACGACCTCTATCGCGAACACCTCCTCAACCTCCACCCCGAAATGCACCTAGGGCTGTGTGATCACCTTGGTCAGTAGTAGTAATACGAGCCCCGTCGATACTAATTGCTCTGTTCATTCGCCTGAAAACCTCAGATAAAGAGGGAATATTTGACCCAGCCAAAATCTGTGAAGGTGCTGAGTCAAGTAGCTGGTTCACCCCAGCTAAAAAACACACAACCAAGAACTGCATCCTTTGCCCTCTGAAAACCTCGTACCAATTGGTGAAGGGGACCAAACGATCATACTCATCTGCTAATACCTTGAACTCGGTGAAATAGTCTGAAAAAGGCCATTCTCCCTGCTGTGTCCGGAAGATACTCTGCATCACATCATATAACCGGAACAGGTCATCAGTCGAGGCAAATGTCTCATCGAGTATGGTCCATACCTCTCGAACAGTCGTGGCATTAGCCACTAGAACCTCAATGGAGGACTCCATTGAATTCAATATTTTACTCAGTAATCGGGCGTCATCTTGCTTCCACCGCTCATACTCATCAGATCCCTTCTCCGAAGGATCTTCAAACAAATGGTTTTCTTTTTGTATACCTTCAACTGTAAGTAATACCTTTTTCTTCCATAATACATATGTTTGCGATCCAGTCAACTTCGAATCCACCAATCGTGTGGATGACGAAAATACATCTGTGATTCCTCCTTATCTATAAGGTCTCACTGGAGAGTCCTCAACTCTTGTGGAACTCTCCTTCGACATCACAATAACTCAATGGCAAACCTCAAGTAATCACGAGGAAACAAACCAACAAGCAAACGGACGCACCCGCACCTTCAATCATACATATAAGGACCGCGAATCACACTATCAACTCATCTCCATAAAATAAGAAATACTGCAGTAGCCCTTAGACCCTCAAACCAGCAGTCAGTGAAAGACCCTTAAACTGCGAATCACACATTCGTCGGAACAATTTCCGGTCGACGAAAAAGTCGCTGAAAAATGGAAAAGTCGCCGAAAAAGCGACAGAAGGTGCTGTTGGTGCTGAGCAAGGAAAATCGACGCTGGAAAGTGAGAGAACCGAGGCCGTTTGTGCTTGAAATAGGGAGAATAGTGGTTGTTGGCGCCGGAAAGAGACAGAGCAGAGGTCGTCGGCGCTGGAAGAAGGGAGAAACAGGGTCGCCGGTGCTGGAGAGAGGCGGTCGAGGACTGTAGAAGGGTCGTCGGTGGTCAATGAAGGGCGAAAGTGGTCGGTGGTGGTGATTTCGTTGGTTGTCGGTCTGGTTTAGTGGTTGATGTTGGTCGTCAGCCTAGTTTAGTGGTCGTCGGCCTGGTTTGGTGGTTGATGTTGGTCATCGGCCTGGTTTAGTGGTCGGCGAGTACTGTGGGTAGGGTTTCGGCACTGGTTTAGGGTTTGATGGTCGACGAGTTTAGGGTTTGGTGAGTACTGTGGCTGTGGCTGTCGGCACTGGTTTAGGATTTCATAGCTGTGGCTGTGACTGGTGGCTAGCGGTTGTGGCTGAAAGAGGGAGGCTAGGGTTAGGGTTTCGTGAAGGCTAGGGTTTTACCTTAACTCTGATACCATGTTAAGAATAATGAAAAGTCATACCTTAATGGGTAGGCAAACATTCTTATTTATAATAAAACTAGGAAACCACTATTACAGCCATATACACATACACACCAGATAATAATTATATTATAATAATAATAATAATAATAATAATAAGCTACTAACATATAAATCATATGAATTTTGATGAAATATGAAAACCATGAGGTGATTGGTTAGGAATTTTTTAACTAAATTAACCCGAATGTGCAAAACATGAGAAAATTGATGATTGCTGATGTTTTTAATCCTAATTATGGTGGGTTTGACGAGAGGAACCGGGTTTGACGGTTGGACTTGGGCTGGTATAAATGTTAATGATCTAATTAAGGTATCGAATGAATTAATTCGATAATTAAGGTTAGGTTAGAGTAGCTACTCGGTGAAAGATCGAAAAATTGCACATGTTTGGATAGGCCCTTCCATCAGATTAATCCTCGTAAAAGAGTACTTTGAACAACCCACGCATCGATGTGTCCGAGAGAAACCGAAAATGTGTGCTTTCCGCGTCGAGTTATAGAATGGGTATTTATCCATTGGGTCTCGCGTGACCCAATTGAGATAACAATGCCTGGGTCTATAGGCGTCATCCAGGTTTGGTACTTAATTAAATCAAGAATTGATTTGGGTTTGCAGAACCTTGGTTAACGGTTGGGAGTAATTGAAAGTATGGGAATCTTGAAATTGTGGTAACGTTAGAGGTAATTGAAAATATGAATACCTTGAATTGATTTGAAATGTTTAATGAATTGAGGAGATAGAAGAGTTTAATGAATTTGGGAAATAGAAATGTTCAAAGTGGTGTTTTGGTGATTAAGAAAAATCAATTATGTGAAATGAGATTTCTATAAACAGAGGTTGGTTTTCGAGTAAACTGTTGTGCATTTACATGATCATCCTCGCATATCATGCATTTGTTTACTTTTAGTCTATTTCCTACGAGTTTCAACTCATATTGTATAAACAATTTCAGGTGATAACGGGAAGCAAGTTGCCAAGTAAAACGGACCGTAGTCAGACCTTGTTAGGCCGCTTTTGAATGAATTATATGTTCTTTGGGAGACCATTTTGAGAATTGTATTGTTGTAGTTATAATTCTTTTGCTACATTGAAGGATGTATGTGGGCTGGTGGAAATCTGTTTTCTAAGGCCTTAAGGCTATGTACTCATGATTTGTATGCATGTGAGGACGTTGGGTATGTATTTCAAGTTTATCCCTTGGTTTTTGTATGAAAGTCTATGTTTTAAATGTTGGATATCAAATTTTTGAGAAGTTTGGAGTCATTTCAATGCCAAAGAGATGTTTTTACTTTAGGTTTTTGCCTAATGGAAACTATGTCCAATGTATGAGAAAAGTTAACCTTTTTCCGACACTTAAGAAAAATTTGCAGCCTTTTGCTTTGGTGGATCTCGGTCAGCCCACCGCTCGAGCGGTGGTGGGTTCGCTCAAGTAGACCCCGTTGGGTTGTTTCCTTTGAAAATTTTGTTTAAAAAGGGGTCCTTACTTCGTTTCTTCGGGGCATCCTTTTAAGCCTAGTAGGACTTATTTGGAGGATTGTTTTACAAGTAAAATACTCTCTTTTCTTCCATCTTCTACGAGGAAATTGAACGGTTTAGTTTTAATTTAAATAAAGATAAACTTCCTCCAATCTTTTTCGACCCGATTTCAATTTGGATTCTTTGAGTTGGGTTCCGTCCTATCTATATTGTTGGGTTTTATTGTTACGTTTTCGGAGCGTGACATAACTCCTTCAATAAGTTCAGTAATTCTTGCTTTGGAATATTTGAAGTACAGAAACCAAGCTTTTAGCGTTAGTAAGAAGAAGAAGATTGGAGAAAAGGAGAAGAGAAAAGAAGAAATAAGAGAATAGGTTTTTAGGGTTCAAATCTGCACTCTTTACCACTGAAAACTTATATTAAGATAAAAAGAGACTAAGTTACAAGAATACCCTCAAGACAAGAATAAAAGAATAAAATAAAAATAACTACTTTGACTGCGATGAAAAAATTTGCTTTGCTGGTGTCTGATCAAATTAAAGTGCATTCTGCCTGACCATGTCGAAGATTCCACATGATCATTCCAAAGCTGTCTGACTGCTCTCCGTCAATTAGTTCTATTACATTTGTTGTCATAGTCAAAAAATATCTCCAAGCCTCACATCATATATGCCCAGGAAAATATCTGCATATTACTGGATATTGATCTTGCCTCTATTCTTACTCTGTACTTGTTATTTCCGCTATTACCTAGTTCTCTTTGAGCATTGCTAGACTCTATTAGTCAGTAAAAAGATGATTGCATCATCTCTACTAGATGTTTGACCTGGTTAATTTATGATCTTTATGGTGAGCAGCATTAGTAGACTATAAGCGCATGTGTTACACAGGAATAGACTGGAATGGAATGGTCATTCCAGCTTCAAACTCCCTTATCCATGTTTGGTTTGTAGTTTCCTAATGAACCTATTTTTTGCATTAAATAGTTTTCACATAAAATATTTCCTAATGAACATGTTCTCCACCAAACAAACGGAGTAATAGTTCGTCAAAAATTTTGCATTTCATTCCATTCCATTAATTTAACATACCAAACATGGGAAGCATTCCCACAACACTTCATTTTGGCAACCAAACAATAGAATAAGATTGAATATCCCATTCCATTCTCAGGTTCATCCATTCTAACGCCATTCTATTCATGCGTACCAAACAAGGCATAAGAGTATAAGATCAGAATTCAGTGTTGAAATGATAAGCAACAATTCCAAATGAAATTGGAATTGGTAATATAAGATATCAACCCAATCTCCCAAATTTTTGGAACTCTTTTTTAACATTTATTGAGCTATACAAGCCTGCCAATTCCTTCTGTTTGTTAGTCTATCGCCCAAGAGTTAGCTCCACCTCTGTGGCTTATTTCTGTCCTTACCATATAATTATTTAACAAATTATTCAAAATCTTATTTCCCCAATAATACTTTACCCAAAGCGAAGTCTTTTTTATGTTTTTTTAAACTGAAGAATCTCTATTTCTTATGTTTGTGGTTTTTAATCAGAGATAGGCTTGCCAATTACTTTAACTATCAACTACAAGAAACAACTAATGATGGGACAATCTTGTCATTGTCAATCCTTCAATGAAGTTTCATCATTCCTGAGAACCACCAAGGAAATTTAAACTTCAACCCAAGCATTTCACTTCATATTAGTTCTAAGCAACTGAAGACTTTGAATGTACTGCAAAACTTCATTAAGATACGTGGCATACTCAAGGATAAGAATAAATTCAGTGATTGTCAGGCGCCTAGCGAGTATGAAAGAACAAGAGTTTATCAATATATATATATATATAGAAATATTCAAAATCAACATAACATCCGGTGTTATAAGCATTGTCCTTTAAGTATGAGTAATGTACCTTCTGGTAAATTAGCTTTAATATTTTCCTATAGTCGATGGTTATACAGAATCTTCCTTCAATAGTTTGACTAGATTTGATTTATTAATATTCAATCTTGTGTGGTTGCATATAAAGTGGACTACTCAAGACACTCAACATTTTAATAGTAGTATTAGTGAGGAAGCTATATTAAATTACTTGATAGATTCTGAAGATATGAGCATGAGATAGATTAAATTCTCTTAGATTTAAAGTGAACGCAATGAATTTTTTTGACTATCCAAGACACTCAGAATTTTAAAAGTGGTACTAGTGAGGAAGCTATATTAAATTACTTGATAGGTTCTGAAGATATGAGGAGTTGGATTGGATTTTCTTATTTTCAAAGTAAATGCATTGATTTTTTTTTCAAATGTTTGCTTGGAAAATCAAGAAAATTTAATGTCTTATTAAATATTATTGCTATGTTATTGAAAAATCAAAAGAACTTACTGGCATATTAATTATACTTCATTAGATGTTCCAAATACTTGCTTGAAATCAAGAGAATTTAATGCACTAAATCAAGCAAGCATTTATCACCATGGTTTTCTTATCAAAGAATGGGGGGAGCTCATATAATGCCATTCCTAATTATCACTATATCATTGTTATATAATACTTACCTAAAATTGTTTGTAGAAAAAAATATATAAAAGGAAATTTTTTGAACCAGTGTCATATTTAAGGAGAATACATCTTTATGTGAGACGTTATAAATTATTTAGATTTATATTTGTCATTGTATTGCACAATTTTTGTAGGGTGTACTACATATTACTTGTTTGGCTACAATTACCGAGTCTTTGCCTTAATCAATGGAATCATTGAATTTTACATAATCTCAAAAACTCAATGAGCATTTAATTTAGTATAGACTGCATTATTATTATTTTTTAGTTCACAACAATGCCCTTACCAAACTAAGCTTTTTTCCCAATCAATTGGGGCCAGCAACATGAATTAGTTTATGTCATTTTACTCTGTTAAGGCCATATCTTTAGTTAATTTTTATAAGTAAACGTATTTTTTTTATACAGTATCTTATGTCAATTTAAGTCTACCCCTTCATCTAGTATTTTCATTATCCATGATCATGTCGTTTTTCCTTACTATTACATCAACTGGTATACGTTGCATGTGTCCAATCTACCTTTAATCTACTTTCTCTCAACTTGTCCTCAATTGGTGCGAACCCTATCATTCCACAAATCGTTTTATTCTTAATTTTATCTTTTCTAGTCTTACGACACATCCACCTTAATATTCACATTTCAGCAGATCACCTATCATTCCATGAATCGTTTCATTCCTAATTTTATCTTTTATTACACACATCTACTTTAACATTCTCATTTTAGCAGCATTCATCTTATTTATGTGATCTTTCTTAGCAACCCAATATTTTGTCCCAAATAAAATCGTTGGTTTAATGGCTATCCTATAAAATTCTCTTTTTAATCTTGTGGGTATCTGTTGATCACACAGAATGCCGAAAGCACCCCTCTACTTGAGCCAACCAACTTTGATTCTATAGATTACATCATTTGCAAGCTATCCACCTCTGTTAATAATCGAACCTAGATAACGAAAATACTCGCTCTTATGTATTTTTTTGTTTTGAATTTTTACTTTTTCACTATTAATACTCCTATTATTGCTAAAATTATATTCCATATATTCAGTTTTATTCCTACTTACATAAAACCCTTTTGACTCTAAAGTTTCTCTCTACAATTCTAACTTAGCGTTAACTCCACTTCTAATCTCATCTACTAGGATAATAATATCAGCGAACAACATACACCACAGAACGAATTTCCGAATATATTTAGTCAATTCATCCACACCTAAAGCAAAGAGATAAGAACTCAAAGACCAAAGCTGATCCTTGGTGTAATCCTACTGTAATCGAAAATTTACTTGTGTGTCCACAGGTAATCTAATTGCCGTAGCATCTCCATCATACATGTCTCTTATTACATCAATGTCAACAAAAAAGAAAACAATAATAAAAGCCAAACCCTATTTCTGAACACTAAATCTAAAAAACATAAACCTAAGATCTCTTGACAAAATTGCGAAGTCTTATTGCTGGTAATGAAAAGATGAACTTGTTGAAAACTAAATGGTGTGCACTATTATTCAATAGAAAGTTTATTTTGATAAATTTTGACGTATCTTATGTTGTTATTCTATACTTTTCCTCACTAGTCTCAACCCATTTTTTGGTAAGTATTGTATAACAATAATATACCAAGAGCATTTCCATAGCTTTATAAGGGCCATTTAGAGAACTTACCATAGAATGTTTACTAGAAAATGAATTAAATCTATATTAGTTACGCCTAACAAAGTGTTCTTGCTGCACTCGTTAACAACTAAGAATAGCTTGTCTTACGTAAATATCTTATTCGATTCAGTAATTAGGACATACTGATGTCATGATGAACCCATCAAATAAGTCTTTTACTTATCTATTATGAGAAATTATTCACCGAAAAAAACTAGAAAATATAAGTTCAATTACATAATAAGAAAGTTTGAAATGAAAACTACAATGAAAAGAAAGAAATCAGGTAGGGTTTTAGGACCAAATGGTATTCCTATGGAGGCATAAAAATGCCAAGATAAAGTGGGAGTGTCTTGGTTAACAAAATTATTTAATAAAATTATAATGATTAGAAAAATGCCTGAAGAATGGAGAAAAAGTAGTCTAGTACCTACATATAAAATAGAGGAGATAGTCAATTTGTAACAACTATAGAGGTATTAAGTTGATAAGTCATACAATGAAACTATAGGAAAGAGTGATTGAGCATCGTTTAAGGTTAACAACACTAGTGTCACAAGATCAATTTGGTTTTATGTCAGGTAGATAAACTATGGAAGCAATCCATCTGCTGAGGAAATTAATGGATAAGTATAAAAAAAGAAATTAAATCTTCATATGATTTTTATAAACTTAAAAAAAGCATATACTAGAGTGCCTATAGATATCATATGGTGGGACTTGAAGAAAAAGGGAGTAACAAAGGATACAATGATGTGATAAGAGACATGCATGATAGAGCCGCCATGACAGTTAGATCACCTGCAGGAGAAACAAGTGAATTCTCGTTTACAGTAGGATTACACCAAGGATCGACTTTAAGTCCTTATCTGTTTGCTTTAGGTATGGATGAACTACTGGAGATATTCAAAATGATGTTCCATGGTGTATGTTGTTAGCTGATGTTATTGTCTTAGTGAATAAGATTAGGAGTAGAATTAACGCTAAGTTAGAAATATAAAGAAAAGCTTTGGAGTCAAAAAGGTTTCATGTGAGTAGGAACAAAACTAAATATATGAAATATAATTTTAACAATAATAGGAGTATTAATAGTGAAAAAGTAAATATTCAAAGCCAAGAAATACCTAAGTGTGAGTATTTTCATATCTAGATTCAATTATTAACAAAGATGAGCTTGCAAATAATGTAATTCATAGAAACAAAGTTGGTTGGCTCAAGTAAAGCGGTGCTTTCGGCGTTCTATGTGATCGACGAATACTTACAAGATTAAAAGGAGAATTTTATAGGACAACTATTAGACCAGCGATTCTATATGGGACAGAATGTTAAAGCTGCAAAGAAAGATGATATAAATAAGTAAAATGGGAATGTTAAAGTAAATGTATGGTAAGGCTAGAAGATATAAAATTGGGAATAAAAGGGTTCTTCAAATGGTAAAGATCGCACCAATTGAGGACAAGATGAGAGAAAATAAATTAAGGTAATTTGGACACATATAACATAAACCAGTTGATGCAATAGTTAAGGAAAAACGACAAGACCATGGGTAATAGAAACGTTAGGAGGAAGAAGACCTAAATTGATATGGGATGCGGTATCAAGAAAAGAAATAAATTTATAGAAACTAACAAAAGATATGACCTTTAATAGAGCATAATGGCATAAAATTATTCATGTAACCCATTCCAATTAATTGGGCCAAAAACTTAGTTTGGTTTGGTACTTATCTATTTTAGTTTGAAAATCTAAGCTCCAAACTTATGAAATGTTATGAAAACTTGAAGGTTAGGCAAAAGAACAAGTCAAACCTAAATGGCCACTAAAAATTCCTACCCAAGCACAAACACAATTTTCAAGCCCGTAATAATTTAAAGTCTAAAAAATTGGGCACCTTCCCTTTTTCATATTTCTGGCTATCTTTATTACAACATATTAAGGCTAGTTCTCTCTTTGGTACAGAAGGAAAATAAAAAGGCAAGGAAGGTAAGGAAAAATAGAAAAGGCATCACTAAAGAAAGGAAGAAATATTTCCTCCGTTTTTCCATTTGGTGGAGCTAGATGGAAGGAAAGGAACGCCATTCAATTTTTTCGAATAAGTAAAGACAAATATATCAAGGACTACTCTTTGATTTTACTAGTTTACCCTTGCATTTATAATGGCATCAATTGGAGGCCAAAGAGTCGAGGAATGCACGAGAGTTACAGAGTCCCAAGATAAGCGAGAAATATTGTTTGAGAGCGTCCTATTTTTGTTTCCTCATTCCAAAGGAATTCCTTTCCGTTTACCCTTCATTTGGAATGAAGAATAGAAACTTTCTAATTTTATTCCTCTTGTCTTAAAACCCTCAAACTCTCCCCACACTTAACTTATGCATCCTCCTTTCACTCTCCCTATCCCTCATACCAAAAAAGTAGGAAATTTGTCTCAATTTCCCTAAAGGAAATGAGCTCCATATCAATCCAGGTATGTAAATTTTGTGCTTAATTTCTATATACATTTTCTTACAACTTCGAAAACTTTGCAAATCCTTCTTATCATTATCAATCTTATGTGATTTGTTGCATTAAAACTATTAGATTGGAAAAGATCAAGTGAATGTTGCATAATTTTGATCTTACCTGATCTACTTTTACTAAAGGGTGAACTGGAAAGAGAGGAGATTAAAGAAGAATTGTATACTTTTTACTAGTATAAAAATGGTACAAAATCTCTTCTATCGCTTTCTCCATAGTACATGTGATTATCATATACACGATTTTAAATTGTAATCCGGTATAGCATCATTTTGATATAGACACATGGAATGGATGTTATGCAACGCGAATAGAGACACCACACCTGTGAAATCTTTTTGACAAACAACTCATTAAAGTAGCATGAAAATGCATATTTTAAGCTAAAATTTCACATTCGACAATTTTGGAGATATTTGGTGAATATCTATCAACTTATTAAAACAATTTAGTAAAAGAAACACTACCAATATTGCTTTTTAGCTTGTCATTGACTAGACAACTGCAAATTTAGTTTCCTTCAACAAGATTTAACTACCAATTAAGTAGAGTTGAATAATGAAATGAAAAATCTAAATTAAATCAAGTAACTATTTTTGAAATGAATTGGTTGAACAAGAGTCTCTTGGTGTGGAATTAGAACATTAGTTTTAGAATTTTAGCTAAACACAAACTCCTTTTTCTTTCTTTTGAAATTGGGTCATTGAGTGTTCAATATGACGGGTATAAGTTTGAAATGCATTTTTAAGAGATTAAGAACATTATGCCACAGCAGAAATTCTCAAATTATGCTCAGAATGGAATAAGCTTCACCTACTGACCGTGCAGTGCCACTTCTCATCCAGGCTGCCACAGCCAGATAACAGCTAGTACAGGTGAATTAGGAATAATTTTATATGGGATGGGACACCCCAACATTACATAACACCATTGATGAAATTATAGCCAATTTTGAATTGGAGGTTAATGACTTTCCTTTCATTATAGGCTTACGTCTTAAGCCTCACTAAAGTTACTATTGTTTTAATATTTTTGAAAGTGATGTGTACTTAGCAATTATAATCCTTCAAATTTAAAGTTTTATCTTTCTCTGATAATGAAACAAGACATTATTGTTGATTTCCAAGGACAAGGATGAATATGTTACACTAAGGACTTTTCCTTCTTTAAGATGAATTCAAGCACGAAATCTTCCATAAGTTATACCTAATGTGGGTAGATTGTAGTTCAAAATTCAAGTATGAAATCTTCCAAAAGTTTTACCTAATCTAGGTAGATTGTACTTCTTTCGTGCAAATATTTCTCTCTAAATTTGTCCTCTTTAAGGAGAAACATAATTTCCAAGTACCTGGCTAAGTTGGCAATTGTAAAGCACAAGTGGGGGTGCGTTGTATGGTACAATACGAGTATGCCGGTACAATGAAACGTTAAAATAACAGACATTAGATTATAAACAATAGTAAAATTATGGGTAAATTACAATGACCTCCCCTGAGGTTTAGTAAAACATCAACCACCACCCCTGTGGTTTTTGAAATGTCATTAACCTCCCCTCTGGTTTAGGTTTTGCATCAAATTAATCCAACTGTTAAATTTTCGCTCAGCTGTGGCTTGTTTGGCGCATTTTTTGAATAAATTTTTATAATCCAATCCGTTCATTACGCAGAGCTCATCGAATTTGTTTAATATGTACAAATTCAGATTCATCCGATATCTGTAACTTAGTGATTGAATAAAATCTCCTAATAAATAAATAAATAAAAATTATAATTTAAAAAAACATTGTTAAACAAATGTTACTCAATCACTTAGCTACAGGTATCAGATGAATCTGAATTTTAATATAGTAAATAAACTCGACGAGTTCTACATAATGAACGAAATGGATCATAAAAAATTATTCAAAAAACACACCAAACAAGGCACAGCTGAGAAAAAATTTAATGGTTGGACTAATTTGATGCAAAACCTAAACCAGATGGGAAGTTAATGACATTTCAGGAACCACAGAGGTGGTGGTTGATGTTTTACTAAATCTCATGGGAGGTCACTATAATTTACCCTAAAATTATTTATATTTTTGTATGTTTTAGGATTGTGTTATATATATGCTAATTATAAAACTACTTTTAGCTTATAAAAGAAACAAGAATAGATGTTAGATTATAACCAACTATTAGCATTGTCGTCCCAACATTGTCTTCGGCAATTGTTGCTTTGGACGACAAATGGTGATGCTTACTAGGCTGGAAAATGATTTCTATGGCAATCGTATCGGTTGAAAGTTGCTTTTGGCAGTCGCAAACATACAAATTTAGGTTTTTAACATTTTTTTTAAATTAAATAATCTAAAATATGCTGTTTAATACTCAAATTTGTCCTCATATCAAAAGAGAGAACATATTATTTACTATAGTATTTTTTTAGTTATTAATGATTTTGTACAAGTCTCAACATACTCATTCACATACCCATTCACATACCTAAACGTACAAATGTCGTACCCAAAACATACTGATGCTACACCTAACGAATAAAAAAGTGCCTAGTCCGATGGTCTAGTACGTATTTTGTTGTACTGAATTTGTACCCGTACCTAATACGTACCCAGTACACGTATAGCAACATTTTTAAAGTACCCATGCTTCATATGTTAGTAATATGCCAAACA
The DNA here is from genome assembly GCA_034768845.1 of Heliamphora exappendiculata. Taxonomy (NCBI): domain Eukaryota; kingdom Viridiplantae; phylum Streptophyta; class Magnoliopsida; order Ericales; family Sarraceniaceae; genus Heliamphora; species Heliamphora exappendiculata. The sequence continues at coordinate 22,785 of JAOTRH010030691.1, read as the reverse complement.
AATTCCATTAGGTTAAATCGTTGGGCGTATTCATCATAGCACAATTGATTCATATTTAACTTGAATCACTAGCAATAATTAGTGATGATAACAATAACAACATTAACTATTAATCAATTCATATCAACTTACTAATAATATATTGGGTAAATTACACTGACCTCCCCTGAGATTTACCAAAATATCAACTACATCCCATGTGGTTTCTGAAATGTCACTAGCCTCCCCTCTGGTTTAGTTTTTGCATCAAATTAGTCCCACCGTCAATATTTCCGTTAACTTTAACGGAAAAACTGTTTAAAAATAAAAAATAATAATAATAAATTATTTTCTAATTATTTTTTATGTTTGAAACATTTTATTATTATAATTAAAAAATATTTTTTATTTTTTTTTTATTTTTTTATTAAAAAAACAGTGTTACTATTTTTTTAGAAAAACTAAAAATAAAAAAAAATATTTTCTAATTATTTTTTGTGTTTTAAACATTTTATTATTATAATTAGAAAATAATTTTTATTTTTTTTATTTTTTATTAAAAAACAGTAAACATTTTATTATTATAATTAGAAAATATTTGTTATTTTATTTTTATTTTTTTATTAAACACAAAAAATAATTATAAAATAGTTTTTATTTTTTTTTTAATTTTTAAAGTTAACGGAAATATTGATGGTTGGACTAATTTGGTGCAAAAACTAAACCAGATGGGAGGTTAGTGACATTTCAGAAATTACAGGAGAGGTGATTGATATTTTGATAAACCTCTTGAGAGGTCAATGTAATTTACCCTAATATATTTCATCAGTAGACCAAATGAATCATATTAGCTCACTTTTTTTCCAAAAGATGACTAGTGATGGAAATAACAACAAATAAATATACATAGACCTATAGTCAAGTTTGTAGTTGTCAACAGCTAGCATGAGCAACCTTTATTCCAATCTCATAAGGTAACCATCTCACTAACAAGTAAAAACATTGAACGTTTACTTCTTGATGGGAGGACTGCGTCCTTAATTTATATGCCTATCTCAAGATTCTTAAAACACATTTGGAAAACCAAAAGAAAAGTTGTTGTTAACATAACTCCACACACTATGGTTTGTAATTTGTAAACTATTTCTATGTTACTTATCCCATCATGAGATTCTGTTTATTCCTATACCAAAAAGGTGGGGAAATAAATAGGAAGTACTCGATTTCCATTGCTAAAACATTTAGTACTTTTTTTTGGATAATAGTTCCTAAAATCTCAATAAGCTCATTCGTGTTGTTTCTAGAGCTTTTTTAGCTAGAGTGACAAAACCGATTCAAGAATGTAACGTTCTACAGCTTCTCTGTAGATTCTGCCTGGTAATTCGATCATCTTATTTATGTATTATACAAAAGCTGACAAGAATCGAACCCTGTAGGATGAACGAGCAGTCCAGCGTAAGGGAAAGCCGAAGTGGGTGGAATCTTTCTTGCAAAGAACCTTCTTCGGTTCTTGTGCAATCCATGAACCACCAAAGAATGAGCTAAACAAGTACTGCATCAATTGCAACTCATCTGTTTGCCGCCATTGCATTGATGCAGGTTCTCATGCAGAACATAAAGTACTGCAAATTTATCGACATGTTTACAAAGACGTTGTCCCCCTAAGGGAGATAGAAAAACACATTGATTGCTCAAAAATCCAGGTACTTCCTCCTCAACTTAAAAAGTTCATCAACTATTATTTTAGCCGATCAACCATGATTAATCTCCTTTAATTCTTTGTTGTTGATAAGGTTAGTGCATGCTCATATAAACTACAGTATAACAGCACCATCTTCATCTTATTTATCCAAGAAGAAAAACAGCATCATCTTCATGTTCCAAGCCTAAGATATCATGCAGCAACTTAGCTGAACGCCTCCTTAACTACAATAATGAGTTGATGAATTTATGGAGCTTTTTTATAAATTATTTTCATACTTAAACTATGTCAGTATTTAATACCATTGTTTGAAAATGATTTAAGTAAGGAAAACATATACAATGCCACTTTAGACTTTCTCAAAGTCAAACCTTAGCAATAAAATTGAATATAGTTATATATTGTTATGGTACAGTAGTACACACGTTCAACATTCTATTTCTTCACCAACAATAAAAGATTTTATAAATAAAAGACAAGAATGAAAGAACAAGAGGAAGAGGATAAGGAATCCTCCAAGAAGAAACAAAGAAAGTTACGCAGCACGCCACTCTCGAATCCCTAGTAATCAAAAATAAAAGAATCCCCTTAAATGAAGAAGATACAGAAGCCCAAAAAGATGAAAAATAAAAACCAATTACAAACCCCTTCTAAATAATCAACCTTATCTTCAAACATTGTAGTATTCCCTTCCAACCAAATCACCCAAAGCATAGCAAAAGTAACACAATTCTAACAAACCTGGGCATTTATCCTTGGAACAAAATTCCCTATAGTCAACTTGTTACATCTCATTACATGAGGCAAGAGCCACCCAATTCATATCCACCAGATGAAAAAGTTCATGCCACAATTTCAATGCCATGGAACAATGCAAAAATTGATGGTTAATGCTTTCTTCATTCCTTGTACACAAAATACACCACTGAGGAAGCAAAAGAAACAGAAATTATGGTGACTTTGGAGGGCTCCAGCAGATTATGAATTGCAGCTCATCAGGATTTCATACTCCCAAAATGACGGATTGATGGATTAAGGAGAAATTATATGATGATTTCATTAAGTCTATGAATTCTTTTCTCTTTTTTTATAAGTAAAAATGGTAAGAGTTTGAGTTCATATTTATATTATTTGTTTTATTTCATTACCACCGAGAGGGGTATTTTTGTAGTTTTGTGCTTCTAGGTAAATACAAGTTAAGGTGCAGGTTAAATACAAGTTAAGGTGCAGGTTGTCAATATTTCATTCAAATTCTCTCTTTTGTCTCTCTACTTCATCTTCTACATAACCCTAACTCATTAGTTTACAACTCAACTTGGTATGAGAGCGATCCGATCCAAATCTAGAAGGCATGGTAGTGATCAGGGAATTGTCAGAAGCTGATCAAGACTGCTATATGATAACGTCAGCCCTAGTACAGAAGCCAAACACCTTTGTGGCTTGTCTCGTGCTTATGATTATGGGGTTTTTTTGTAGCTGTCTGATGTGAGTTTTCCAATTTCAGTATTTTTTGGATTTCCAAACTATTTTCTTCGAACTGTAGTTCAGTTATTTTTTCCTGATTTTTAATGTCGGGATACAATCCTAGGGTGCCGAAATAGTGTTTTTGGGAACAAAATATGTTTTTTTGTTCCTGCTTATTGGATTACCCAACATCTCCTGGTCATTAAGAGAAGTCACAGACTCACAGTATGTTCGTTTGCCTGGTTTTGGGGCTGTCTGGTTTTTGGCTCGTTCTTGCACCTTAATTCAATTAGACTCTTTTCGTTATAACTGCTTTTCCATCCCCTCAAAAGGATCCCAAACTTGCTGACTTTGAGAAAGAGTATGCTATTGTTATGGGCCAGCGATGGCATAGTTTGGAACCTCATGTTGCTATTATCGTGGAGTTATGTGATACATCTAAGAAGATTTAAAATTCTCTTGCTTAATCTTTTTTCCAACAATGTAACATCTGTCAAGTATATGAACTTTATGAAAAGATTTTTAGTACTAAGGTGTTTGGAAAGTTATTACCTGAGTACTACAATTTACTTAAAAAACCCAACTATTACGACATCATCAATTTACCACTGATTAGGAGCAACAGAAACTTAATGGGAAAGATTTTATGATTGCGTCTTTGCTCTCCAATTTAGATTCAGATCTTCATGGCTTTAAGGATCATATTCTAGCTAGTGAGACTTTACTCACTGCTACCTATGCTTGCGCTCGCTTGTTACACTCATTAATGGGACAAAGCTCTACCAAGTCTAGTTCTTCCACCACTTCCTATGACTCTTCCGCCTTGTTTTCTAGTGATGGTGACCGTAGTAATTCCCGGGGTGATTCTCATAGTGGATGAGGGAGTCGTGTTCTTTGTGGTAGTGGTGGCTCTCGTGGAGATGGACCTCGTGGAGATGGCCAAACTAATGGCCAAGGTGACTGAGAGTGTAATCATTGTGGTGCTACTAACTATACCGAATCCTATTGTTGGGCAAAATATGGTAAGCCAGATTATGTCAACTGACTGATAATTTTACACAGCCACAGTCACAAGCCCATTTCTACTTCATCAGGACATGCATCCCTGTTAGGCAAAATATGGTAAACCAGATTATGTCAACTGACTGATAATTTTATACAGCCACAGTCACAAGCCCATTTCTACTTCATCAGGACATGCATCCCTCGATTTTGGTTCTTGTAATGCCCTTACTACTCTGTTTAGTGAGCTTGTTCAGACATTACACACTGCTCTACCTCCTTCCACTGCTACATTAACTAATTCAGGCAATGTCGTATGTGTGCCCAATCGGTTCCCACTTGGGTCATTGATTCCGGAGCAAGCTCTCATATTACGGTAAATCCTCTTTTCCCTTTGACTTAACTCTTATTAAGCATAGTTCTCGGCTTGTTCTTGGTTAGGGTGTTCTTCTCTCATATTATGGTAAATCCTCTTTTCCCTTTGACTTAACTCTTATTAAGCATAGTTCTCGGCTTGTTCTTGGTTAGGGTGTTCTTCCTCTTACTACTTCCTTATCCTTACCCTCTAATCTTTATGTCCTTAATTTTCATTTTAATTTGTATTTTATCAATCAATTGACAAAGGAGCTACATTGTTCTATAACATTTTCTACTTATGTTTTTTACAACCTCGTGACTCAAAAGATGATTAGTCCAGGGCATGTTTCTATTCCGTGGATACTGATGGCTCAATTTCTTCTATCACATCTGCCTCAGGTGTTACTAGATCTCCTCTTCAATGGCATTTCTGTTTGGGTCACCTATCTTTGACAAAACCAATATTTGTTGTACCTGCCTTAAGTCACGTGTCTAGTTTAGAGAGTGAAGCATGTCACCTAGCAAAGCATCATCGGTCGGAGTCATTTGAAACCAAGCCAATGCCAATCTTTTTGAGAGTGAAACATGTCACCTTTCCCCCTCACTCCTCATGTGTTTAGTTGTGTATCCTTTTCTCATTTTTTATTCTGGTTGGGATAAATTATCGCATCGAGCTCGCAAATGCATTTTTCTTAGGTACTTTCATACTCAAGGATTATCGTTGTTATCAACCCGAGTCACGTTGACATTTTGTGAGGGCTGATGTTACGAATTTCAAGTACTTTTTCCCCTCATCAAGTGGGCAGTTATCTAGTGATCACATTTGTTGTCGTAAAGAAGTTGTACTCGTACCAAGGACATAGCTGATACATATACGACAACATTTTTTAAGCACTCGTGCTTCATAGACGATAAGCCACTTCTCCAACCTTCTTTTGAATCTCAAACGGTCCAATGTATCGTGTTGATAGCTTCTCTTTCTTCCCAACCAGATCACTCCACGTTAGGGCTGAGTTTTGAGGAACACATGATTGCCAATGTTGAATTCTAAAAGACTGTGTATTCAACCTGCGTAGCTTGTCTATTGTCTATGTACGGTGACGAGTTGTCGAATCAATTTTAGCTTCTTGGTCATCTCATGTACCGAGTCTAGTCCCGAGTCTCCCGACAGATTGACCTCTCCAGCTTTGATCTAGCATATCGATTTGCAAGGTCACCCGTAGAGCGCTTCGTAAGGAGCCATACCAATGCTTGTGTGGTAGCTGTTGTAAGTGAACTTGACTAGCAATAGATACTTTTCCCAACTCCTTTGAAAATCCAACACCCAATCTCTAAGCACATGCTCAAGCGTTTGGATGGTCCGTTCAAATTGGCTAAAGTCTGGGGAGAAATGTCATGCCAAGGCATAGGTCAGTTCCCAATGCAGCTTGCAAGCTTTACTAAAAATGCAAAGTGAAACTGGGAACACGATCAGATATGTAATCGAAGATACTCCATGTAAGCAAATAATCTCCATGATGTATTGTCGGCTCGGTGTTTGTAAGGTGTGCGATGGTCAACCAATAGGGAGTAAAAGGTCTTAGTCGTGCAGTAAACAACAACCCAAAGAACATCATGTCCTTGAGGTGATCTCAGCAATCCGGTGATGAAATCCATGGTCACATGCTCCCACTTTTATTTTGGTATCTCAAATAGTTGCAAGGTCCAGGCTAGTTTTTTATGTTCTTTCACTTGCTGATAAGTGGGATATCTGCCACGAGCAGAGCCACGTTCTTCTTCATGCCGCTCCACTAGTACTAGCACTTCAAGTCCTAGTACATCTTTGTTCCTCCAAGGTGAACAGAAAAACACGATAGTGAAATGTTGTGGATTCGATCTAAATCACAATTAAATCCAACCTACAAACCTTGTCGAAACACGCACAAACCACAGAAGATATCGAACAAGAAAGAAAACAATCCACATAATAGAGACGCACAAATTTACATGGTTTGGCAATGTCCCCTGCCAGGTCTGAATTAACATAACCTTGCAACTAAATCCTCGAGCTATTGTAACACAAAGCATATTTCGTGGTCCCTCTGAGATACCTCATAATTCACTTTACTACTCTCAGTGTTCCTTGCCTGGATTGAACATAAATTTGCTCACTACTCCCACTGCATAGGCAATGTTTGGCCTCGTGCAAGTCATGGCATACATTAGGCTACTTACGGCTGACGCGTACGGTACCTTCGCCATGTAGCTCTTTTCTTCCTCTGTAACAGCTCCTTGTTCCTTTGGAAGTCTGAAATGACTTCCCAAATGCGTGCTAACAGGCCTAGCATCTTCCATGTTGAACCGCTGCAAGGCCTTCTCAACGTATTCTGATTGTGAAAGTTTCAGCTTTTGACCTTTTCTGTCCCTGTTGATCCACATGCCAAGTATTCGTTTGGCTATCCCCAAATCCTTCATGGCAAATTCCTTAGATAGTTGTGCCTTGAGATTTTGTCATGCCCTTAATTTTCGGGCCGTGATCCAACCCCGACAATCCAACCAAAAGAAGATTTTCTCAGTAAAAAGGGTTTAAAGCTCAAAACCTCACCAACTTTTTGAATAAACCATTTGAAAAGAAATGAATCAGATCCCCCAAGAAAGGATTTCGGAACCCAAAAGAACCAAAAAAAATGCTTCAGCAGGCTAACCGATCGATCAGTTGCTCACTGACCAAAACTACCGAGAGTAGTGTTAGACCGATCGATCAATCCAACACTAGACCCTTTTTGAAAGCAAAATTTTCAATCCCAACCTTTCCACACTTCAACCATACTTCCATGCAAGCCTCCCAAAGGATTCCACATACAAATCATCAAAGAAAAGATAGAGAAGACACTCCCAACCATCTCCAAACATCAAAGATCCAATGATTTCGCACATATAATCTTGTAAACAAGCGATAATAAACCAAAGGCAATGCCCGATAGTCTCACATGCATACAGTTCATGAGTACGTGTGACCTTATGGCCTTACAAGACGGTTATCAACTAATCCATGTGAAAAATCATTGTATCAAGAATTGCATCTACAAATATACATTTCTCAAAAAGATCTTTCCCTAATAATGTGATTCTATCCAAAAAGTTCAAAACATGGTCTTGAGACCAAACTCTTCGGTCAACCACCTTCTTCCCGTTATCACCTGAAAAGTTTTTAAACAACATGAGCCAAGACTCATAGAAAATAGACTTAAAGTGAACAAATACATAATATGCGAGGATGATCATGTAAATGCACAGCATGTTTAAGCCAAAAACCAAATCCACCTTTCTAATAAATTTTCATTCACATAACCGGTTTTCTTTTATATACTCAAAACCAACACATACATTAATGAGCTCTTTAACCCCATCGTCTCAAACCCACCGGGCTACCATGACTTCCCATTTCAATTCATTTCCTCCCATTTTCCCATAATACAACCATCATCAAGGTTCCCCCCAAAATCTTCCATTTATCATTTTCATCATATGGCTCACCAACCCGATTTCATTTATTGAGTTAATTAAGTACCAAGGCCGAACGGCACCTATAGACCCAAGCGTATTTATCACCACCGGGTCACGCGAGACCCAATGAATAAATACAAATTCAATAGCCCGACACGGAAAGTGCACATTTTCGATTTTTCTCAGAAACATCGATCGGTGAACTTCCCAAGAGCACGCTTTTACGAGGATTAACCCGAAGGAAGAGCCTACCTTACATTGCGCAAATTTTCAGTCTTTCACCGAGGAGCAACTCGTGCCCAAACTTAATTATCCAATCCATTCATACGGTACTTTAATTAATTCATTCACAATTAAACCAACGCGAGTCCAACCGTTAACTCGGTTCCTCTCGCCAAACGCAACACCATTATCAACAATTCAAATATCATTATCTATTTCATACTTGAATTAACACAGTGAGATACATTCAATTCCCCTATCATATGCCATCATTCACACCCCCCCAATTCAAGAAATTTATTCAAATTTCCCAACCCAGCACTACTCTATTTTCATTTATTTCCAAGATTCATGGAATTTACATAACAATATGATAATATGAGTCCCAATTTGTCAAAAATCCAACCAATTTCACCATTCAAGTCCAACAACCCCAAAACCCCCAAATCTCCATGATTCTTGATAACCACCAAACCCTAACTTTTCAAAATACAAATTAAAGGTTTCCACATGATACTACCAAGATCAAAACATCCCTAGTTACCCAAAATCACAAGATTTAACATGCTTTAACCCCAAATCATAACCTAGGATTTCCAAAATATAGACTTTTCACACTCCCATATACAAACTCAACATATATAGCGCATATTAAACAAATCTTCATAAATAGTAATAGATCCTACCTTTTTTTATGCTCAAGCTACGAGGAAACAACCCAAACAAGCTCCAATCCACCGAATCTCCAACCAGGCGACAACGGTGGAGCCTTCAACACGTGCCTTCACTCTCCAATTGGTGCTCACTCAGGAGAGGCAAGAAATCCACTCTTAAGGAGCTAGAAATGCTCTAGGAGGCCACTAAACCCAACCCTATGGGCTTTTTTTCGTTCTAGAGAGAGAATGAGAAGGATTAAATGAAAAAAAAAAAACCCAAAATCCGAACTTAAAGTCGCCCTCTGTTATAGGTCGATCGATCGGTCACTCGCTGAAAGGCACACTAAAGAAAGAAAAACTACATAGATTCCAAATTTTTTTCCAACGCCTCGAAACTCATTCAAACAACTCACGATAATTAATCATATGCATAAATAAGCACATAATTATTATCAATAATCAAACTATGATCAAATTTTAAATTCTTTACCGAAATTGAACGTCCCATCGAACACATCATAACCAGTTTTAATTAATCCTTTGGAATTACAAAGGGTGGTCGGGTCCCTACATATTTGAAATCTCATCCATGCTAGATCTTTGAATCAACATGTCATCTACATACTGGAGAAGTATCAAATACAACGTAGCAAATTTCTTGATAGAGTAGCATTGGCCTCCATGACATCTATTGAACCCAGTATCTGCCATAAAACTGTCGAACCTTTTATACCACTGCTTGGGTGCCTATTTTAATCCATATAAGCACCTCGTCAATTTGCAAACCATCTCTTCCTTCCCTTTGACTGAGTAACCTTGTGGCTGGCACATGTAGATCTCTTCCTCCAAATCTCCTTGAAGGAATGTTGTCTTGACATCTAGCTACTCCAGATGCAAGTCTTCTATAGCCACAGTACTCAACACATTCCTAATGGTGGATATCTTCATAACATGTGAAAATATCACAGTGTAATCTATTCCCGGCTTCTGCTGAAACCCCTTGACTACAAGCCTAACCTTGCACCGCTTGCTCCCACCAGCTACTTCCTTCATCCTGTACACCCATTTGTTCTACTATGCTGACTTTCTCTTAGGCAAGTACCAAGTCCCAAGTCTTGTCTGATGACAGAGATTCCATCTCTTCATCCATGCTCTTACTCGCCCTTTGCCTCAACTTGCATAACTTCTTCAAAGCATTTTAGCTCACCACCGTGTGTTAACAGCAAATAGTGCAGTGAAGGAGAGTATCTAATTGTAGGCCTACTAACTCTGGTAAACCTCCTGGTTGTAAGAGTCAATGATTCTGCTTGTAGAGTAGGCTGTAGTTCTAAGATTTTGCTAGACAATCCATCAAACGCAGTATAGTCTGACTCATCTACTGTCTCACCCTTTTAATCCTGTTTATTTTTGTGCAAAACAGGCTCGTTGAAATATAACATCCATACTCCTAACTGTTTTTCTGTTTTCTGGATTCCACAACCTATATCCGTAGCTATCTGTATTGTAGTCAACAAACACACATTTTTAAGACTTGGTGTCAAGTTTCCCCATGTTCCTTGATTCAACATGTACATAGGCTATGCATCCAAATTTACGCAAATAAAAAAGTTTTACCTCCTTTTCGGTCCTCCTTCCTCTGGCAGTCCACAATTCAATGCAACTGATGGCCCCATATTGATCAAGTACAGTGATGTACTTACTGCTTCTATCCAGAACTGTTTTGGCAACCCGGTATGCAACCTCATACTCTCGGCACGCTCCATGATCATACTGTTCATATGTTCTACCACCCTGTTCTACTTCGGCTTTATTGCAACTATTTTCAATCTCCTGATCCTGTTAGCTACACAGTAATCCTCAAATTTCCTACTGCAGCACTCATTGCCGTTATCAAACTTCAAAACATTTCAATTTATGACCTGTCTCATTCTCAACCAGTGCCTTCCAATTCTTGAAAATACCAAATACATATGATTTGTTCTTACAAAAATAAATCCACAATTTTCTAGTAACATCATCAATGAAGGTTAAAAGTACCTTAAACCACTAAGGAAAGGTACCTAAGATGGTCCCCATACATCAATATGAACTAGCTCCAAACATTCTGCGTTTGGAGTCTTCGCTTCCTTTGTAAAGCTAACCATTTTTCGTTTTTCGAAGACGCAATCTTCACAAAATTCCAAATTCATCGAGTCTAAACCCGGTAGTTTCTCTTTCTGAACCATAATCTTCATTCCTTTCTCGCACATATGACCGAGTCGCCTATGCCACATACCGACGTCACCCCTAGATGCTACGACTGTTATTCTGCTGTAAGAACCTAAGGATAAGCATAAAGTACCCTCATTTTTGCCTCAGGCCAAAACCAATGACCCCTTGCTCATCTTCCAAGAATCTCTTTCGAACGACGTCATAATCCTAAATTCTACCAACTGACCCACAGAGATCAAATTCCTTGTTAGACTGGGCACGTGTCTAACATCATTCCGCTTCAATACTTTATCGTTGCCTATGTGATATGCACTTCACCCTTGCCAACTATACCTGTGAAGTATATCTATGAGAGGAGTAGCATGGAATGATGCTCCAGAGTCAACAATCCAACATTCTATTCTCGAATCCAGAGCACAAATCAAAGCATCTATGTTTTTCTCATTTAAAATATTTACCGTAGCCTTACCCTCGATTTATGTCGTCCCGTTTTTTTCTCGGAGCCTTGCAGTCCTTCTTTAGATGGCCCTTCTGCCCGTAGTTCCAACAGCCATCAGATTTCTACTCGCCAGCCCGAGTTTGTGATCTACCCTGTGACTTGGATCTGTGATTTTCTCGACCCTTCTGATTCTTCCTATCATTCTTCCTTCCTCTCCCTTCGGCGTTCAAAGCTGACCCTGATGTCGACCCTTCACGCGTTCACCTGCATGATTCCTCTCCCAGAACAAACCCAGCAACATCCTCCAGCTTCAACTTTGTTGATGCCGACGAGTTGCTCACTGCCACAACCAACCCGCTCCAACTTTCTGGCAAACTGAACAGAAGTACTAGGACTCTGACTTCATCATCAAAATTAATTCCAACCGACTCTAACTAATTAGTGATGAATTAAATTCATTGAGATGTTCGGCGATGACGGCATCATCTGCCATCTTCAAGTTAAACAATTTTTCATAAGGTATACCTTATTCGATGCAGATGGCTTTTCATCCATCTTCTCCAATGCCTTCAACAAATTCGTCATCGTCTTCTCCTTCACGATATTGGAAATCACCGACGGTGTTAAATTCAGTCGCACGGTCCCCAAAGCTTTCCGATTCAATACCTCCCATTCGTTCTGCGTCATCTTCTTGGGTTTCTCTCCGATTAATGGTTGATACATGTCCTTCTGCTACAGAACGTTCTCGATCGGCGTTCTCCTAAGGGCGAAGTTTGAACTGTTGAACTTTTCAATCTTGATCTTCCCATCTTATGTCATGTCACGTTCTTCAACCTGCTAACCCGAAGCTCTGATACCAGTTATTGTGGATTCGATTTAAATCACGATCAAATTCAACTCACGAGCCTTGTCGAAACATGCACAAGCCACAAAAGATAACAAACAGGAAAGAAAACAATCCACAAAATAGAGGCGCACGGATTTACGAGGTTCGACAAGTAATGCCTGTGTCCATGGGCTCACACTTACAATATAAACCTTTAGAGAAAAGAGCACAAGAGTTCTAGGGCTAAGAGGAAAGAAAATGTCTAAAATAACATAAAAACATGAGGGTGCGCAAACCCTAGGCAGCACTTAATAGTCACAGTCCCGCACAGACTGCTCAAGCGGTCGTCAAGCGATCAATGACTGCTCTCAGTATCTCTGTGCAGACACCCCACCGCTCAAGCGGTCTTGTTCCCAGATCAGGAATTTTCTTCCCTCCTCAATATGAAATGTCTTAAGAACTTCATTACGCAATCCATTAGCACTCGGTATAAAAACTCATCCCTAGAACTTCAAGCTTCCGTCAACGTGTATAGCCCAATCTGGCAAAGACTCGCCGACTCACAAGCGAGATTTGACGAACTCTACCTTTGGTAAGATATCTTTGTATTCGAACACAACTCGAGGAAGTCCCATTTTTAGTTAGCTCTTTGTGCTAATGACTAGACAGGATAACTAGCTTACTAAAATATCGGGTCATCGCACACCTCGTCCTAGAGGTAACAAAATACCATGCATGTCTCATTGGAACTGGAAACACATACCTTCTAATGTGTATGCTATTACTCTTCTTTGGTAGCAATCGATCAAAGCTCGATGAGCGAATAACCAATCCATCCTGAGAATAGCGTCGAAATCGTCATATTTATGACTCGTAAGTCACATTAAATAGAGGTCAAAAACTTCTAACTCGCAAGATCTACACACCAAATCTGCCCGGATATGACCATCTACGGGTGATGCTATGATAGATATTATAGAATAACCAAAACATTTGCAATATATTTTACTACTACATAGTACACAGCAAGCATAACAGTACAAAGCAAAGCACAACACAACAAAACATAATAGTACAAAGCAAAGCACAACACAACAAATAAAGCAAAGCAAAACATCGTAGCCGAGCTACCCAAATCCCATCCTCGAACATGTCTATTGCTCATCCGGTCTTCATTCGGAACCTTCTCGAGGTCTTGGCTTTTTTCGGCATTGTTGATACGTAGGTCGGGTCGTAAATGGGAGATGCACAGGTGTATGTGGGAGAAACTAGCATGTTGGTATGTCCCTCATCGTGTTGTGGTGGCAATGTTACTAAACTCCCTAATGAAATCCTCTTTGAGAGCCCAGATCATGAAGTGAAATGGTACTCGGGTCGTGGAGTGAATGGTGTCGCAAAGTCTAAATATGTCGCCTTCTTATTCAGGCTAACATAGGTGGCATCGTCCCGCTCTATCTTTAGAGTATTTTTCGGCTCTCAATACTCTTGATACTGGTTGCAAAGTAAGTGTCTAAAGATAGCCCTCCTTGCCTTTGAGTGGTAGAAGTATTCGTCCTCCACCTTGCGAATTTCATGACCAAACCTTCTCAGTACCCGACCCTAGGCATCATTTAATGGTGCAGGGGTTAAGGCCTTAAGAGCTACTGTCCACTTGTTGCGGAATGGAAACATCCCTTTCTATTTCCTTCCTTTCATTTCGCATTCATTTAAGGGTGTAGGGGTTAAGGGCTACTGTCCACTTGTTGCGGAAAGAGTCGAAAGTCGCGTTGCTGTTGTCGGAAGATGTAACCATCCTGTGATTAAGGCAAAAAGAACTTGCCAGTCCAATATAAACTGAAGTTCAAAACTTTCTATACAAAAGTCAAAGAGTCTAAAACTCTAGGTGTGAGATGTGAGTCAAAGGGCCTAGCGTTCACACAACGTTCGTGTGGGTGATGGTTGAACCTATGCTCTGATACCAAGCAGTGACGCTCCAAATTCTCAAAACATTTAGAGAAAAAAAAACTAAAGTGTGCAAAAACCTAAAGAGAGATCCCCCAAACATACGCTAAAATAAAAATAAGAATACGAATTAAATACTTACATTACCAACGGTGCATAGAAAGAAAAGATAAAATGTCATAGTAAATGCCATAATATTAAAAACCATAAGGTAAAAAGAGAGAAGGGCTTCCAGTGCCACATCTAGGTTTACGTCAACCAGGGATCTACATCATTCGTAGCGAAGCTCTCGACAGGCTCCCCAACAATCTCGTATAAGGAAAGGGAAAAGGGTATTTGTGGAATTAGAAAAACAATAGGAGAAGTTATATCTTAAGCCTTGTTTGGCACCAGCTTTATGCTAACCTTTTTTGGAGTTGCCTTTAATAAAGTTTTCTTATCTTTCCATCAAAAGTTATTAGGTTAAGTGCACTTCGCATTCCTACACTTACATTCAAATTCCATTTTGGCTCAGCAATTTCAATTATGACAATCAATCCCTTTTACTTTATGTCAAGCTACAATACCCCCTTTAATCCATGTAGCATCAATGATGTTGACAAGAATTGAACTGTGTGCCACACATGACATTTCGCTAAGGGCAAATTAAAAGTGAAGTGAGTAGAGTGAGATTTTGATGAAAGTGTATGGGACCAAAGTGGGGTTTTGATGAAAGTTTAAAGGAGCTAATGAGTCGAGAAAAATTTCACATGTGAGTGAGTATGTGACTCATGTCAATCTCCATAAATGTCACATGTGATTCATAAATGCCAGATGGTTGGAAGGTGAAACTTCAAGTTGACTTATAGTGTGATTGACTATCACAATTGAAAATGGAGGGGCCAAAGTGAAACCTTGATGGAAGTGTTGGGGTGCTTAGTATAATCAACCCAAATTGTTTACTTTCTAGGCTCCTCCTAACAAGGGAACCTAAAAATACAAAAACAAAAGAATAATTTTAAAAAATACTACAACAAACAAATGAAAATATATTAAAAAAACTATCGACTTATTTATCTTTAGTGGACTTTTCAAAATGTTTGGTCCTTTAGGAAAGGATTGAATCACTCATTATCAACTAAGTCCTCTTTTTAATTATTAGGTTCCTCTAGTCAAGAACACCCAAAAAGAAAAGGGGAAAAAAATGCACCAAATCCATAAAGATTGTTCAAAAAAATTTGACTTAAAAGTTTGAGCCAAATAGGGCCTTAATGAATCTTAAAACTGCATATCAATTGAAAATGGGAGAGAAGTAGGCAAGGTCAAAATTATGTTAGGAAGATTGGAGAGTGAATATACCATAAATATCCTAGTAACTAAAGATGGGCAAAATATCTAAAGAATAAATGTTATCTATCTATTAACATCCAAATAAGATCTAATAAAGTTCATTTACTGCCTCAAAATAACTTGATACCATTTTGATGAGAACTAATGCCACCTTTATCAATTCATTGATCCAATGAGTTTTTTGTTTGTTTTTTTTCAAGCGATAGGAATCATAGGATGTTAGTGGGATAGTTGTTAGATTACTACAAATGGTCGATACTGCTACGTCAACTCGAACCCTAAACCTCACCCTTGGAAACCAAAGGGACAAACCACTTGGACAAAGCTAAATTGAAGGGTCGGGTGAAGGAGAGAAGGGGGATGGAGGCTCTTTATTTAAAGAAAGGTTAGGCAATAGATGTCAAACGGTGATATGCACCTGGCGATCAATGATATAAGGCCGTACTATGTATACAAATACCTTAATAGAGAATGACGCGTCATTAATAGAGTGACATAAAATATTCTAAAAATATAATTTACGGAGATTACCAAGTGTTGCTCAAGTATAGAATTTTACGGAGATTACCACAAGTTGTTCAAGTATAAACTTTTATAGAGATTATCATGTGTTATTCAACTATAGAAGCATATAAAGAATGGCCCCAGCCCTTAGAGAATAAAGATGTAAGAAGATGTTATAAAGCAAGAGTCCCTCAAAAGCAAAACAAAATTTGATGAATCCTCATTCCTCAACAACTTCGACTAGTAGGCCATTAACTCAAAGATAAAATAGAGCCAATGTTATCCCATGATTGAAAAATTAAAGCTCAAGTAGCTCCCTATACCTTGCTCCCAAACTTCGTAATCATAGAACACAATCCTGTGACATAGACCACATTTGAGTGGCTATGAGGCAGGTTGTTGAAGTGATACAGGATAAACAACCAAGCCTATCTTCATAGCATATAAAGAATGCCCTAGTTCCTACGTCGAGGCCAGTGGATGCATGATTTATTCTACACATATAGTGGGCATGACTTAACAATAGGGAAGCTTAGAAAGATAAGATGTTGCATGTTAAAAGTAGTGGTTCATTAATGACATAGCCAATTCGATGCAAGGTTGACATAAGAATTGTAAATAGAATTGTTAGAATAGATAACAAGCATTTTCTAATTATGTTAATTCTTATTTTAGATGAATTTTTGGGGCATAAAGTTGTTACCATGTTTTAGGGGGAAAACATGTTAGGCTAATAGGCATAGAAGTTGAATATTTTGGGAAAGGTTTGCTCTCTCCCTATATAATCTTCTCCTTATCTCCTTACTATCTTCCCCCATTCTTCATCTCCTCTATATGTTCTCTCGTTGTTCTCTTTGTTTTCCAATTTTCTTCTTTTCTTCTTTCATCTCTTCCATATTTATCTCATTAATAAACTCAATAATTTTGCATATTGTTTCACCCACAGCATTTTTGAAGAAATTATCAAGAGATCTGAGATACATCAGCGGATCTCCTGGCTCTCCTCACACGATGAGCATTGACAATATTGAAAACTTACAATCTTAGTTTTGAGAAAGTGACAACATGTGATTCTATGCTTTTTCCCATCAAAACACCTCCTACGGACAAGTATAGCACCTAATATTGTGAACTCCAATGGAAGTATCAATAGCATAGGCATAAGCTAAAACCAAGAAAACAATTTGCTATGTCAATTCATCCAATACAAGCACAACTAGTGATTATTTGATCAATGGGACATGAAAATTAACCAGCACTAACATAGGAAATAGGAATCCTACAAGACGTGTATGTTAAAATAAGCCTGTTTAGAAAATAATTACAAGAAATTGAACAAAAATGGCATGGTGTTGTCACCCAACAGAAAGTCTCTCAATTCCTATAAGAGGCAAAATACAAACAGGTTAACTTATGAAATTACATGATCTTGGATTTCGTATAGATCTTATTAAAGGTTTGGAAAGACAAGTTGCATATTGTATCTCGCAATCGATGGAGAGAGAAGTTTGAGAAGCCTATTCATCAATAGAATAAAGAGAAGAAGGAATTCGTGTTGGAGTGAACTCCAAGCAACTAAGATTGAAAAGAAGCTAATAATTGAATGGGAGGTATATCCAAACCAGATTCTTTGGATGCAGTCCATCATTGGAGATCAATTTAGTCTTTAATCTCTCACAAAATGGACACCAGACATTTTTAGATTTCAAGTGGCTTCAATCTTGATGCAGTATCCATCCCAATTGGGGCTTAACCACATCATGATTTATGGGTTTTCAAGGGGCTTAACCACATGTATAGCAAAAAGAGTAGAAAAATAGTAGGTCAGTGAATATATATATATATATATATATATATATATATATGGAAATGAAACTGCATCTATTTTCAAGTTTATAAAAGAACCATTATGTGAACACATAAATAGAAGAGAAAACACTTACCAAAAGAATTATAAAATATTCACTATTTTGTTGCTCCTGCAAATATGTTACAAGAATTATAAAATTTATCTTCGTAAAAGGATTTGCATCGCCAAAATATAAAACAACTGTTGAAATAGGACATTGTGAAATAATACCAAACCAAACCAAGCCTTTGTCTCAATTAATTGAGGTTGGCTACAAGAACCTTTTACATTATTCTGCTATGTTAAAAACCATATTTTCAGTTAATTTTAATAGATTCATATCATTTCTTAATACGGCATCCTATATCAATTTAGATCTACTCCTCCCCTTAGTGTTTTCATTACTTATAATTTTGTAGATTTTTCTTACCGCTACATCAACCGGTCTACGTTGCATGTGTCCAAGAAACCTTATTCTATTTTCTCTCAACTTGTTCTCAATTGGTGCGACTCTATTATTCCACGAATCTTTTCATTCGCAATTGTTTCTTTTCTACTGCATCATTGTTCGGTGTTCACAATTGGTTGGTTTAGGTGGTGGTTGACAACGTGCTGGGCTAGAGTTTGGATTTTGATGCAAACAAGCTAAAATAAACACTTCTAGTATTGCTCATTGAAAAAGTAGCCTTTTGAGTCTTTGTTATCATACAGTAGGTAGGAGGGAGCAATCAGTGCATTGCAACCCTACTAGTATGACCATAGTAGCCCATAGCCTCATACATGGCATTAGTTAACACTTTACAGTAGGCTTTGAGTATTTTACAAACAAGGTAGGTAGGAGGGGGTGACCAGTGCATGGCAACCCTACCAACATGACCATAGTAGCTAACATGATATGCGTTGACAGTTTAATAGGAAGGACCTACAATGTCTTGCATCAAGGGGACTTGCAGGCACTCCCACCTCAAGTCGAGCTTGAGATGTAGCTTACCCCATCCCCACCCACATCCAAGGCATAGTGGTAAGAAACCCGTGGTCACAAGTTTAGTGGGCTAGAGTGACGCCCTCTACCCCCTGCATGTGCGTTGAGTTGATGCAGGTCAGACTTGAACCCCGTGATCCTCTGGTCACCAAACCACATATGGAGTAAAAATCAATAACCCTCTTGTAGTAGGTAGGCTTTGATACTAGCTAATGGGAATAGACAACCATTATCAGGAAGGTTCTATTGAAATATGATGATATTAAACTCCAAATGGCAAAAAAATACTATATCACAACTGATAGCAGCTATAGGAACAATTATCTCAACAAGGATATCTCATAATATTACATTGCTAATAAGCTCAAGACAATAAAGGAACATAACCTTGAAGCATCATGCAACAGCTGAAACCAATATTAAGGCACCAAAAGTTCATTATTCTCCAAACCAAAAGGAAATATCTGCATCTGGAATAGAACTACTCTAGATCAAGGCATTTGTGAAAACAGAGGCAAAAGCTGCCACCACAAGAACATACTTAGGTCGATCGAGTCATGTTTCTAGAAACAAGTTCCTATAATTATTTTGGGAACTTCCAAAATAGGGGATTACAAATACAGCATCAAATTTTTTGAGAGAAGATACTGATTTCTACACATTGATATTTACAGTTTTTACCTAAGTGGGGAAAATTTTACGGTTGAAAAACCTGATGACTTTATAACAGTTTGCTCCAGTAAGCAGTTTATGTGGTAAAAATTCATTCAACTTGTTTTTATCCATTGTTAATATAAGTAGTGTTTTCCAATAAATGCAAAAAAAAAGTTTAAAAAACTCATTTCCAATTCCCACGGATGATAACAGATTTTTGGTAAATGTAGTAGATATTATCATTACCTTCCCATTTGAGTAACAAGCTTCTTTTACTTTCCCTTTTTCCTCTCAAAACCCTGCCATTTCATATCTGCATTATGCCTTCATTCCCAAGTATGAATCACTCCGAATGATTTGTTCTTATAATTGGTCTTTTCTTCCTCTTCAATTAATCAGGACACATACTTGCTTCGGCACCTTTTGTTGTTCTACTACAAGCAATCCTACAACCTGAATTTATGGAAGCATAAACATAGGTGATCGATATAATCTTCTACAAACTAAACATCAAGAAACATGAGCTTACTTGATTGATATAAATGTAGAAACACAAGAAATTTTGACACGTTACACAATTGTAAATTACCCATATTAATACATTTTTTCCCTCTCTCCTCTTGATTATATCATTTTCATTGCTAGTACTAAGTTGCACTAGTTTTATTTCAGGCATACAAGTGTAACAAGCAGTTGGTAATAGCTCTGAACCCTCTTCCTCACTCTGGTTCACAAACTACTGAAGAAGCCGCATGTGACAAATGCAAGAGAAAACTACTGGACCCAAATGCAAACCGTTATTGCTCCATTGCTTGCAAGGTAAGAAAGAAAAGCACGCCAAGAATTGATTGTCATTCTTTCTTTATGCTGAATCGTCTCTCAATTTGTTAAATTCTACATCAAAATTATCAGGTCCAAGCATTTTTAAGAAAGAAAACCGACTTGGAACCTCCATGTCTTACTCTCCAGAGTCCAACACCAGCGAGGAGACCCAAGCAGAGGAGAGCGAAGCGACCTAGGAAAGGGGTACCTCATAGGGCTCCCCTTTCGTGAATATTTTGGCAAGCTTACTGTCCATTCATTGTAGTAGAAAGTGAAAGTTCCTTCATGCAGCTCAAATGAAACCTTTGTCCGAACTTGAGTTATGTTACAATTTTCGGACCATACCCTCCCCAAGGGATTTTAAGGCAGAGTTTATAAGGGAAGCTAACGGACATAAGGAAATGGATACCTCACAGGACTCCCCTTTTCTGGAGACTTGAACACGCTCATTTCTACAATGACACAATCCCTAAAAGTTAATAATAGCTTTAGAACCCTTGGTAGATCCAACAAATTGCCACGCGTGATGATTAATGGATCCAAGGTGCATGTTGTGCTTGGGCGCACAGCACACTGTTGTGCGGCCCAAGAGACTTGGTTACCATCAAGGATTAAGATTTTGCTTCGATAGATTGTTTCGGTCAGTTCGGAAATTGGAAACATAAATTAACGCATATATTAATGCGTTTCTAAGGTTATCAAATCAACAATATAGCACGTTTAAGAGCTATATACCCATTTTAAAGAGCTAGATTATAGAAAACAACACTAGAATTGGATTATAATACTTCATACTAAGTAAAAATAGCATCAAATATATCATTTCTACACAAAACCATGCAAGGATTAAATGAAAACCAAGTATAAGAAAATGAAAAATTATAGTAGCAGTGGCAGAAATTTTTAGGAAACAAAAAATATTATTGACAATCTTTATAAAAGAGTACTTTGTGGTAATAAAAAAAATAGTATGTAATTTAATCATGCTTGTTTTATTGTTTTCTCGCTCTCGCTCTTCTTCTCCTTCCTAATTTGCAGATTCTCCAATAAATTTAGGATTTCTGTGGTGTTCTCAAATCTCTTAACAAAACAAGGCAAACAAAAACAAATGTTGTAACTATTTCTAATAAGTGTCGAAACAACTCATTGTTTCGGTCTATTTCAGTTTGTTTCGGTGTGCTTCAATGGAAACATTGGAATTTCAATATTTCACAAATGTTTCGTTTCGGTTTCCTGAGAAACATTAAATATTTCAGCTGTTTCGATAGAAATAAAACGAAGTTTTGTTCCTTAGTTTCTATATATATTTTGATTGGATTTGTTCATTGGGTAGAACTCACTGAATTTATTAACATCTAAAAAATGAAATATATCCAATATTTGCGCCTAGATGATCGGATAATATTCTTTTATCTATTTTTTTCCAAAATTATGTTTACCAGTCATTTACCTAGTATGATCTAATTACATAACTATCGGTGTCCAATTAATCTATTTTTTTGCATGAATAATTTACTCCAAAAAATTCTACATAATGAATGAATACAACCATAAAAAATATGTTTGGGAACCCAACCCTTCCGGCCTAATAGCACGCACCTCGAATTCAATATTAGCACACTCCTAATTACATCTGTAGTATTACAAGATTATGCTGACATGTTATCACGACTCGATTTAAACAATTTCATGTCAAATGCTTTGTAAAGGCTTTGCTATTACTTTTTAAAGTTTTAATAACAATAGTTTATGTGTAATGCTATGGTCACAATATTTGGTTACTATATTTGGGTACCACATGATATGGTATCTTATGTGTACTACTTATGTTATCTTATGGGCTCATATTTATATCTCAGTATCATGAGATGTCACATCAATTTGATACTCATATGTGTTCGCCAAAATATGGTTATCATAGCATTCTTAATAATTTATGTCATCAAATAGTTGAAAATATGAACCATCCTACTAACAGAGAAAACCCACATAAAGAGTCAATTCACATCATTATCATGAGCATTAAATTAACAGAAACCTACAAAGATTGATGAAGCCAAAATGAGCTTTCTCTTTTCCGCTTCAAAACTTAGCGTATGAAGTTTCCATTGGCCAAATAAAGCTCCAGCACAATCTAATTGTTCAAGAACTTTGTTGTGCTGTGTCACGCCCAAAACAAACCCTGAAAACATCTCATTATAATGTACATGAGACCGGAAAGAAAATATTCGAATTCAAACAACAAATTACGCATACCAATCTTGACACAAGAACCCAACGCTACATAATTTAACACATTAAGGCAAGAAATCACAAGGAAACAACAAACAATCTATATGGCCAGTGATTGAACTACATAC